>CAUYRT010036844.1:0-52585 GCA_963574885.1 Lepilemur ruficaudatus | reverse complement strand
GTAAGGGCTATGATGAAAAATAAAGCAAAATAAAGAGAGAAAGAGAGTGACATGGGAAATGCTGTTTTATATAGAGTGCTCAGGAAGTTCTCTCTGAGCAGAAGCGTAACTGAAGTGAGGGAGGGGAGGAGCCACAGAGGTCTCGGGGGATGACATTCCAGGCAGAGGGAACAGCCAAGCAGAGGCCCTGAGGTGGGAGGTCTGAGCACATTCAAGGAGGGGCGAGGGGCCAGCATAGCTGGGGCAGGAGGAGTAAGGGGAGAGAGGACGAGATGCAGCCAAGATGCTGTGCATCTTTAGGGGGCTTGCGGACAGCCCAAGAGGTAGAGGAGGGATGTCACACAGGGCCTTGTTGGACATGCTGAGGACCTCGAGTTTTCTTCTGTGGGAGATGGGAAGCCACTAGAGAGCTCTGAGCTGAGGACTAACGTGATACATTCCCGAAGACCTTTTGACAGAAATTCCTCATACTATTTTTCCAAATCCTTTGTAAATCGAAAAAGAAAAAAGGATGTTTAGCTGCAGTGGGGGAAAAGACTCCAGCAGGGAGGGCAGAAGCAGGGAGGCTGGTTAAGAGGCGGCTGACATTATCCTCTTGGGCAAGTTACTTAAACTGCCTGTGCTCCAAATGTACAGATGGAGATAATGATGGCGCCAGCCCCATTCAATTTTCACAAGAGTGGATGAAATAATATTTGTAAAATTACAAATATCTAGAACAGTGCTGGACATCCAGTAAGTAACAGGTAAGCAGGTATGGAATAAAAATAAAAGGTGCTTGGACCAGGGAGATAGTGGCAGACATGGTGAACAGTGATCTGATACATTTGAAAGGGACAGTCGATGGGGATTGGCAAGAAGCGGGTGTCAATGTGAAAGTCAAGGTGGCTCCAATGTTGCAAGTCCCAGCAGCAGAAAGAACTTAGGTACTATTTACTGAGATAGGGAAGGCGACAGGAGAAGCATGTTTGGGGGGAAACCAGTATTTTGATGTTGGACTTCCCTTGCATGTCCAATGCCTGTGGACAAGCAAGGGAAGGTGCTGAATAAGTGGGTGGCAGCTTGCATTCAGGGAGGAGGTCTTGGCTGGAGATACAGATCTGGGCATCACCAGTACATGATGGAAGCTAAAGGTCTGGGACCAGATGAGATGACTAGGAAGGAAGTGTTGGTGAGAAACAAACAGGTCCTCCCTCAGACTGAGCCATAGCTGGGCCTTCCATGTTTAGGGATTGAGAAAAGGAAGAGGAAATCAGCAAAAGAAATTGATGGGCAACCAGCAAGGTGGGAGGAGAACCAAGAGTGATATGATAGAAATGATGTGAAAAAAGAGTTTCAAGAAAGAGGGGCGATCACACGCTGCTATTGCTGCTAGGTCAAAGAAGATGAACAGGAGAATCACCCACTGGACTTGGCAATGGGGAAGTCAATGTCACCATGTCAAGAGCTGTTTGTTTGACTGGGACAAAGGCCTGATCAGAATGGGTTCCAGAGGAAATTAGGAGAAAAAAATGGAGAGAGAGAGAACAGACAAAAAGGCTCACATTGGTCTACATGGGCACCAGTCTCCACCTTGAATCTGATGAGTGGTTGGTCCCCAGGAACAGGAGGAAAGACCTGGCGCAGGGGCCCAGGTGCAGCAGGGGACTGATGCAGTGGGTGGAGCTTGTGCATGCCTCTTCTGATTGCTACTATTCTCCCAGTGAGATAGGAGGGCAGCTGTTGTCATGAGCTAGAAGTGGGAAGACAGGAGACATCGGGGTTTGAGAATCAAAGGAAAGGTGTAAGAAATAACTTCTAGAAGAGTGTGAGAATGAATGAAAGAGGAAAAGCAGTAGAATTTCATGGCAGGATGAGGGCTGAGTTGACAGTTGGCAGTGGTCAGTTTACAGTGAGGCCAGTCAGTAATGTTCTGCTGCCCAAGTACATGTGAGGAATAGTGGCAAGTAGGATTTAAGCAGGGTTTTTTTAATTTTTAATTTTTTAAATTTTTTTTAATTTTTTTGGCAGTCACAAGATAAGCAAAAATGTTGGAATTTTATGAGACCAGTAGAATGAAGCAAGAGAGGGACAAAGAAGTTAGAGTGAAAGCAGGGAGTAATTATAATGATGATGAAGCATTAAGTAGACTAGAAACCAATTTGGGAGGCTTCTGGCTTTCTTGCCCTTGGCCGATGATTGGCTCTATCTGAGAAGCTGGTAGGAGAAAGAGTTGAGAAGGTAGGAGAAGACCTCAAGTAAAAGGGCACTATCGTGCTCTGGAAAGTATTCTTGGTGCTTACAATGAAATTTAGTTTAATAAGATGGGAAGTGAGGACATCTTTGGGGAGGGAGGTAGTGAAAAAGTAATCGGATAGATGTCTTATGGATGCAGATTAAAGGACCTTGGGAATCAAGCACTAGAGGGAGCGAATGGATAGAAAAGAGGTGGTGCCCAGACAGTAGGGCACTTGCAGCTGGGATTCTGGAGCAGCGCAGTTACTACAAGGTCCGGGCAGAGCAGGAAGCGAAGTCTCAGTAGGAAGCAAGGAGGCCACCTCCCTGGGCAGAAGAGGTTAGGGACACAAGAGGCCAGGGTCCAGGAAGGGTCATCTACACAGACACTGAAATCACCAAGAACTGCTGGCAGGTGGGAAAACAGGCAGTAAACCCGGGGCTAAAATCTCCCCGGGAGTCTGTGGATGGCGACAGCAAGGAGTGGCAGGTGGCACTGCCTGCTGAGACGAGCTCCAAAGCTGGCATTTTTAGGACAGGAGTGAGGAATAATGGTCTGGAAACAACGACGAGGAGGAAGTAGGCACACACCCCAGTACAAGGCAGTGTGGAAGGGAAATCAGCCACGCAGGAGGCAGCCACAGATCAAGCAGCATTCTCAGGGGCGGGTTCCAGGAAGAATGAGAAAGTGAAGGGAATGTCCAGAGGAGGCAGGGAGGATGCAGAGGACTCCGCTGCTCTGCATCCTGAACATGAGTTCAGGCAGTGCAACATTAAGTAAGGTTTGGAGAGCTGGGGAGGCATGGGAAGCAGATCAGATTAAGGCATGCACGGAGCCAGAAGGGGAAGGGGTTTGGGTGGCAGGGGGAAAGCACGATGGC
The DNA here is from genome assembly GCA_963574885.1 of Lepilemur ruficaudatus. Lineage (NCBI taxonomy): Eukaryota > Metazoa > Chordata > Mammalia > Primates > Lepilemuridae > Lepilemur > Lepilemur ruficaudatus. The sequence goes on along the minus strand of CAUYRT010036844.1, from coordinate 49,490 downwards.
GCTCAGCATGGAGGTCCCCAAGCAGCCTGCAGTGATGAGGTGTGAGTATCGGGGAGCAGGGAGGGATGGGGCAATACCGCTGTCTCTGTCACTTCCCGTTTTCTCTTCATCCCACTCCAGCTGGGCTTCCGACCCATCTGTCACCCTACTGCAACTGCTCCCATCACGGTCACCTCCGTGTTGTCAAAACCAATGATCCCTTCTCTATCTTCATTTTATTTGACCTCAGCAACATCCTACACAGATGATGACTCCTTCCTTCTGAATTTTCCTCCTGTCCCCCTGGCCACTCCTCCCACATCCTTTGCAAGCTCCTCCTCCACTGCTACACTCCTACAGGCTGATATTCCCCAAGGCCATTGATGTGTCTTCCCTATTTCACTGCCTCATGGCCCTGCCCAGATGAAAGCAGTTTCCCAATCATCCCTACCGCCACCCCAGGTAGGTGGCTGATACCAGATCTTGACATCCTCCAATTAGCAAATATTTAACTTAGAGAAAGACAGCAAAGTTATCTGCACACTGTTAATCATGAGGAAGCTAGACTTTCATTGAGTATTGCAGGAATTCTTAGGTTTGGCCACATGACAGGCCTTGAGTGACATGAACAATGTGTAAATAAGTCTCTGCCCTCAAATTGTTCGGGGTCCTCTTAAGAAGATAAGATAGAGGTACATAAAAAGATAGTACTTCTAAATAGTAAGAAATACTAGGTATCAGATCTGCATGGTACTCAAACGGCCATCTACTTCCTCCCACTCATTTCTCAAAGTCATGATGAGGTAACTTACTCAAGGACACACGGCTAATTAGGGCACCCTGGGAACTAGATCCAAGTCTCTCAACCCCATGAGAATGCTCTTGCCATGGCATCTCCACAGGTTGTTCAGATAAGAAGTACTGTGGGAATTACAGTTGAAAGGCACTGTGCCATCCTGGTTAAAAGCATGGATTCTAGAACCAGTCTGCCAGGGTTCAAATCACTAATCAACATCAAATCACAGTAGCAATGCCGTTATTATCCAAGTGACCTTTGGAAAGTGGTTTAACTTCTCTGGGCCTCACTGGTTAAATGTAGATTATAATTGTACCCACCTCATAGTTATGCTGAGGATTAACATGAGTTAATATATGTAAGGTGCTTAGAATGTTGCCTGGCACTTAAAGAGAGCTATGTAAGGTTTTAAAGACTAATAGCACTAAGAGATGAACAGCAGAGAGGTTTGTTGAATGCTGGCTGTGCCCAAACCCTCTGAACCCCAAGAGCTCGGTACATTACACTCACTGAGCATATGAACTAACAGACATTCACACCCCTATGAAACAGACATCAGGTAACCTACCCTTACTTCCACCATCTGGAACATCCACTGGAACCAAGTAGGCAAATTCCACTGTGACCACCACCATCAAAAAACACTTGTTACTAATTTCTTTGCAACTGATGACATCCAACAAGTCAACAAACTAAGGCAAGAGCAGTTAAAAACATCCAGACCACAGGACATGCAAACATGCAGTGTAAACTCCGTCATCCAAAGGACAAAACAAAGTCCTTATATGGAATATAAACCTGGGGGGACTGATAATTAAATGAAATGCCATTTCCTTTAATTTAGAACTCCTAGGAATAAAAAGCTCAAGTTCTCAACACAAATGAATTGGATTAAAGTCGACCTAAGACAGAACATCAACTCTTTCGCTCTACACAATCAGGGCAGAGACAGAGCCATGAGTGCCACAGATCGCGGTCAGTCTCTTCCATCCACTGGAGACTCGCCCCAACATGTAATCATTCCTCCACACGTCACATTGGAGAGTGGGCTTAGCCACAATTCCTGAAGGAAAGGCAGGATAGATGAGTCACGTTGGGATGGATTCTCCGTGGTTTTCAGGAAAGCTCACAGTATGAGTCAGATCCCAGTTCTTGCTCCACAAAATCTAGGTGAAACAGGTGAGTTTTGGGAGGCAAGCTTGATTCGCCCCGTCTGACAGCTGAAGATCTCAGAGAGGTTCCGCGAGGCCTGCGGCTACGCAGTGAGCCCAGGAGACGCCACAGGTACCTCACTTAGAGCGTCCTCCCCACCCCCCACCGTGGGTGGTGCAGAGCCCTGGCACCGCCGCTGCTCCCGCGGACCGCCCCGCCCTGCCCCGCGTACTCACTCCCACTCCTTGCGCCGCGCCTGCGGGGTGCTCTGCATCTTGTGTGCCTCGTGGGCTTTGATGATGTCGCGCTGTTCGATGAGGCCCCCGCGCCGCCGCTTCATGACCTCGGGGCTCACCGGGAGGAAGGGGCTGGAGCCCGCCTCCAGAGCCACACCGCCATCCCAGCCCGGGGCCTCGCCCTCCTGCACCGGGAAGAAGTTGTCGAAGCCGGCGGCCGCAGCGCGCGGGGAGGCCGGCAGCATGCCCACCTCGTCCGAGGCGTCGGCCTCGAGCAGGGCGCACTGCTGGGGCCGCCATGCCTCGTCCTCGGGCAGGGCCAGCACGTGGCGGCGGCGGTGGCGGCCTGCGGCAGCCGGCTCAGGGCTCCCGGCAGCCGGGCACGGGGCGGGCTCGGGCAGCCTGTGGCCGGGGCTCAGTCCACGCATCTCGGGCACCATCACAGAACATTGCTCTGCGGGGGGAGGGGTGGGCACAGACAAGGGGTGGGGTGGGGGAAGGGTCAAGGGCACAGGGAAATAGAGAAGAGAGAGAGACGTTAATGACATTGTGCTCCAGGCCGAGGCTTCTGGCTTGCTCAGTGCTACATCCCAGGCCTGGTCCAGACACTGGCACACAGTAGGAGCTCAGTAAATGATGCTGAAATCAGGAGCACCCCTGTGGACCAGGCTGGGTGCCAGATGCTGGGTAATCAAAGTTTAACAAAGCACACTTGCTTCTTGCCCTCACAGTCTAGTGCAGAAGACAGAGTTTAAAGAAATAATTGCATGGAGAGAACTCCAAAGGCTGCCCATCTCAGCCCCACTGCGGACAGCCAGCCAGCTGTTCCCTCCAATTTCTGGTGAAAGAGTCCCTTTAACCCCCTTCCCAGTGTCCCAGCTCCTCTGGGATGTGTCGGCCACCACCTGCATTCTCGCCCCCAGTACCAGCCACAGGTGGGCTCTTCTTGAGAACTGGGTCCTGTGCACAGATGGGTTCCTGCCTCCTTTTCTGATGCAGTATCCTCTGCAGGACCCGGGAGCACGTGTAAATCCAGTGCCCCTGCTGGTTTCCCTGGGCCTGGTTCCCTTTTCCATGCCAAGGAGGATATGGCCAGATTTGCCTCTAGAAGATGTCCTCATTCAATCAACATTGACACCAAGCACACCAAGATGACCTGGACTTAGTCCATGTCATCCTTGTGGGAGCGACGGGAAGGACATCGACTCTGACCACACAGCATGAAGTGCTGTGACAGAGGCAGACCTGACTGTTGCAGAAGCTCACAGGAGGGGCACCAGCCCGGCTCAGGGCTTTGTGGAGGAAATGTCAGGAGGGCTTTGTGGAGGAAATGACCCTTGAGCCGGGCACAGAACAGGAGAGATATAGGCAAAAGAAAGAACATGTGCATGAAGGAGGATTTAGGAAAGCAAGAATTCAGAAAGAGCTCCCATAGCTAGCCTGAGGTCTGGGGCACAGCCCTTCTGACTTGAAAAGACCTGAACTTGCCACCTTTTCAAGATATCTGCTTACTGTCTCCCTCCTCGCCAGGAGCCCAACCTCCTCCCCACCCACATTTCCAGCCACACCCCTGCTGACCACAAGCAGCACACACATGCCCCCTGGCTCTAAGAAGTGTGTGTTTGCCATGCTTGGAGGAGCCCTGGCATCCAAATCACCCCACCAGTGTTTAGTTAGCACCCACCACATGTGGGGAACCACTGGGTCCCCTGCGGAGGCATCCTCCCAGAATGCTGCCCTCCAGACACTACCTCTCACCCTTCCTTCCCTGGGTTGGACCACAAGTCAAACTGCAAGTCACAAAAAATATTAAAATGGTCATGAAATTTAATGCTCTAACCATATCGTTTTTTTAGGTGAGGAAGCTGAGGTCCAGAGAGGGCAGAGAGTCTTGCCCGGAGTCACACTGCCAATAGAGATCAGAGCTGAGAGAGAACTCAGATTTCAAGTGCTGCCTCATGGCTTTTTCCACTATACTGATCACGCTGCCCCTACCACATGAAGCAGAACCCATAGATGCCTCGCCCAGCCCCCTCCTCATTACGCCAAGGTAGCAAACATAAAATAAAGAGCCAGATGATAGGATGATCTTAGTGCATATGTGATAAAGCCTGATGGGAACATTCAAATGCCCCTGGAAAGTAGACCCATACGTATCTTCTTCATCTGTCCCTTCCATTCCTAGCATCTGAACCAGCTTCCCCACCCATCGGCACCACACCCCAAGGCCTTGGCACTAAGCTGGGGGCTCCGAGGACAGGCTGGCCAGGGCTAGACACTTGGCCACCAAGGCTGGGTCAAAGGAGCAGGGGCAGAGAAGGTAAGGGTCCAGAATGAGCTTGGTAGGGAGGAGAAATGAAGGAAAAAAATACATTTCAAATCCTGCCAACAGTTGGGTGGGTCCCTAGAAAGAGTGATTCATGCTCCTCACGTTGTCATTCTGTCTCAACTCCCCTTGATGGATTTTAAATTTATCCTTCATTCCTACAATGTTTAAATGTCTCTCCCTCCCCACACACATGCACACACCCCTCCCCTGCTGCTCCCACGCCCTCGCCAGGCCTTAGCACCTCCAGCAACTCCAAGAGTTCTCAGGATCTGCCATCTGCAGCCTCCTCTCCCTGTGTCCCTCTGTGACAAAGCCATCCTCTCAGCTCTCACCAGGCCACCAGGACCTGGTTCCTGACCTCTGTTTCCTGGCCTGCCCTACCCTCTCTCTCCTTACTGGGTTTCCTCTTCCCAGACATTTTGCCAATTTGAATCACATCTTTGCCAAAATTACAGCAGCAATAATATGCACTGTAGAGCTCAGCTTCAACAAAATCAATTTTGAAAATATCAAAACATGAAATTATCTCATCTTTCCTTTAAGAATTTCTGTTATACAACCCTTCTATTATTGATACAAATGTTCGTCAGCGGACTCTGTCGCTCCCGCTGCTTGCCAAGCCGGCCATTCCCCAGGTCTGGCTAGCACAAAGCTGAGAGGACATCCTCCGTCCCAGGCAACTCAGACGAGCCAGTCTATACCTTCTAGGAAAGCACACTTGAATCTACTTTATACTGAGGTTTCCCCTTCCCAGCCCCCAAATCTGGCATTCTTTAAGTTCCTTGAGATCAAGGATTTTGTCTCATCTCTCTGTATCCAGCACCTACTATTAAGTTCAACACATGGTAAGTGCGAATGGGGGTCATAAGTGCTGTTTGCCAAATATTCTGGTTATTCCTCTTCTTGCACATAGTAGGATGCACTTCCTGGCCCCTATGGGTGGGTGGGTCCCTGTGACCTTTCTGACCAGTCAGTTGTGAATGGAAGTGACATGTGTCACTTCAAGGCTAAGCATTTAAATGCCAGTGCAAGACCCTCTAGAGCAGGGATTGGCCAACTCTTTGTGTAAAGGGCCAGATAGTAAATATTTTAGGCTTTGCAGGTCATACAGTCTTGGTTGCAACTACTCAAACTCTGCTGTTGTAGCATGAAAGCAGCCAGGCAATATATAAATGAGTGGGCGTGACTGTGTTCTGATAAAACCTTGGCTTTCATCTGCATCTCCTGGACTTTATCATTGCCATTCAGTCTAAGCCCATGGGCAGAGCACCAGGCAAAAATTGGGAATGGAAATCTACAAAACAGAATGAGGGATGGACACAGCAGGTTAGAAGCTTCCCAAGAGCAAAGTTGCTGTCCTGTGGCCCCACCTCCAGCCCAGAATGGAAGGAGAACAGGCCCTGCTGCTCTGAGGTACTGGTCCAAGAGGGAAATAATGACAGCTCCCAGGGTACCTGTCTTACTCCTCTAAGCCTTGCTTTCTACCTAACCAGCTCTCTTCTTGTCTTTTCTTTTCTTTTTTTTTTTTTTGAGACAGAGTCTTACTCTGTTGCGTTGCCCAGACTGCAGTGCTGTGGCGTCAACCTAGCTCACAGCAACCTCAAACTCCTGGGCTCAAGCGATCCTCCTGCCTTGGCCTCCTAGAATGCTAGGATTACAGGCAGAGCCACTGTGCCTGGTCCCCACCTTTCTTCTTATCCTTCACTGCTATGTTTGGTTACTGGGCAAGGGTGTGATTTTCAATTATGGGGCTCCTGAGGAGGAAGATGGCTTAGTGCAACGTGGCAGCCCCAGAAAATCTCATTCCTTGCTTGTTAGAGCACAGTGGGGTGGCAGGGTAAGGGCCCTCCCCTTCTCCCACCCCAAGCACCCTGCACCACAAAGACACGCGCACCAGGAATCACATTCCTTGTCTGCCTGTGAAATCATCTCCCCTCTCACCTTCCAGAGTCAAAGTCAAGATCTTCCTCCACAAAGAAATATTACATTCTTTGTACCATCTTTTCCTTTATTTCCTATCAAAAGTTTTTATTTTATTCATCTATTTTTGATTGCTTTAAAAAATAATGGCCTTTGGCTTATCTGTGCCTCTCAGGCCCTGCAAGGTGAGTCTCACATTGAGGACATTCATCTTTTCCTCTCCTTGGGTCCATGCCCATCCCGCTCTCGCCACTCACTTTTTGATTCCTCCAGAACATGTGCCTCCTCCAGCCACCTTGTGAGAAACCAAGACATCAGGACGTCAATGAAGCTTATGCTCTTGTGCTTATGCTCTTATTACTGTCTTCACATCCTGAACATTTTGAGTTCAGCAAGAAAGAAGAAGTCTCCATTGCAAACACCACCAAGTTCCACAAGCTGGGAGACAGTGGACAGAAATGGGACTGTCGGGCATTACATGGTGAGTGGTAGGCACACAAGTGTCCCCAAGCTGGCCCTGAGCTATCCTGCTTCTGTTCCTTCCATGTGCCCTACAGGAAGAAGGCAGAGAGGTCCTAATTCCCAACTGTTAGAAATTTAGAATTAGAAGAGGGAAACAATTTTTAAGGTATAATACTACACAACTCAGATACCATGCTGAGTTCCTTTCTAAAAATTATTCTCTTGAGAAGAGAACTGATACAGTTAATGGGCTTCCTGCCCAGAAAAAGGAATGGCAGGGAATGACTCTACTCATTGTCCTCACCCACCTGCTTAGAGAGGAAATATTTCTCATGCAGAAATAAATGCTCATCTAGGGATTTTTCTTATCTAAGCCAGCTTTCTACCTGACCACAGAGGAGGAGTAAAAACTGGACATTATTTTCCTTTGCCATGATTTCCTAAGGCTGTTTTCAATCTTTAGTGTACATCAAAACCGTCTACATTTTGGGTTTAAAAATGCAGATTCCTGGGACCTCTCTCCAGAGATTCCCATGCAGTAGATCTTAGGGGGGCTCAGGAATCTGCATGTTTAATTGGTAGTCTTTTCCCCTAGGAGTCATGTCTTGAAACTCTTGAAACCCTGTCATCATGAGAGGTTGTGCTAAGTTGGCAAGGGGTGTTGTTCTAGATTAATTAGGTTGTTAAAAAGCCCCAGGACGGTGTCCCTCTCAACCATTTTCAATCCATATCACCAAATGAACTTACAAAACCACACCCAGGAGGAGTTCCTTGACCCACCCTACTCCCTTCAGAGCTCTATCCTCCCCTGAACAGGCATCAGTTTTTGCCCACCCCACATTCCTCTCCATGTGTCTGTGTTGTTATGGTGACTGCTCAAGGATGGGCTAATGTCCAACAGCAGTTTGACAGGCTGGTGCATTTTGAATGTAAACCAAGACTCAAGGAGACCATTCTGCTTCAATGTGGCGTGTTTACGAAGTCAGCCTGAGTCCCTGCGGAGGAGTCAAAAGAGTCTGCAATCTGGTGTCAGAGCTCTAGGTTCAGGTTACAGTTCGGTCACTTGCTAGTCAAGCAACTGTTAGCAATTGGTGTCTCTTCTCTAGGTCAGTTTTCTCACCTAACAATGAAGATAACAACATAATCTGTCCTACAGAAATCTGTGGCTAAAATCAAATAAGATAATATCTGGGCAAGAACTTAGAACGAGAAGTGAGGTAAATATGGGGAAAAGAGTAGAGGTTAGGAGCCTGCACTCTGAAGTCAATCTACCTAGGCATGAATCCCAGCTCCCTTGCCACCAACCCAAACCCTGGGCAGATTACGTAGCCTTTCATTTCTTCATCTGTGAAATGGTCATTAAGAGTAGATACTTCAGAGGTTGTTATGACAATGGAATATAGAAGCATGTGGAACACTTCCTGGATACATAAAATATGACCAGTAAATATTAGCTATCATGGCCAGGCGCGTGATAGCTCACGCCTGTAATCCTAGCACTCTGGGATGCCGAGGCAGGCAGATTGCTCAAGGTCAGGAGTTCGAAACCAGCCTGAGCAAGAGCGAGACTTCATCTCTACTATAAATAGAAAGAAATTAATTGGAGAACTAAAAATATATAGAAAAAATTAGCCAGGCATGGTGGTGCATGCCTGTAGTCCCAGCTACTCTGGAGGCTGAGGCAGTAGGATCGCTTGAGCCCAGGAGTTTGAGGTTGCTGTGAGCTAGGCTGACGCCACGGCACTCACTCTAGCCAGGGCAGCAGAGTGAGACTCTGTCTCAAAAAAAAAAAAAAAAAAAATATATTAGCTATCATTTTTATTACATAAAATGACTTAAGTTTTTATTAGAGTAAACAACCTCAAAATATCTATGGCTTAATACAGTAAGAGAAAGAGAAGCTCTGCTCCACGCAGTCATTCAGGGACCCAGATTCCTTGTACTCAGCTGCTCTGCCAGCCCCTAGAGCAGGGTTCAGCAAATTTTTTTCTTAAAGGAATAGACAGTAAATATTTTAGGCTTTACTGGCCACAAGATCTTAGTTGCACCTACTCAACTCTGCCTTTGTGGTATGAAGGCAGCATAGACAATACATAAACAAATGAGTGTGGATGTATTTCAATAAAACTTTATTTACAAAACCAGGCACCGAGCTTAGGGCCTCAGAGTCTTCCACTGGATTTCTTCTCTCCAACTGGGGACAAAGAAAAAGAAAAAAACACTGTCTTGCAAGATCTTAAAGAGATTTAGAGGTAAGGCCTGGAAGTGGTATATATCACTTCTCTCACATTCCGTTAACCAGAACTCAGTCACCTGGCCCCGCTTAACCATGGGAGAGCAGAAATGTGGTCTGACTATCTGCCAAGAAGGAAGAAGAGGAGAAAATCAATAATCAATAAGCACTCGCAATCTCAATTACACTACTACTGTTTGTATTGTGATATGATCACAAAAGCAAATCCAAATGCAAACACAAATGCATCAGATACACTGAATATTGGCCAATCTACTGAGGGGAGAAATTAAATGATTACTAAAAATTGTAGCATCATAAAGGGTAAAGGGTATAGAGATAATAGATTTTTTTTTTAGTGGCTCAGCGTGGAGCGCCAGGAGCGCCGCCAGCACCGACCCACTAGACTTTTTCTTCTACATAAAAGAAAAAGGAGACACTCTAAATGTTGTGACAATCAATCAATACATCAAAGGCTCTGGATGATTTGGAAAAGAAGACCTCAAAAATTTTAAGTGTTGGTGGGTCCCAATCAATTACACAGCAGGCTCCCGTCACAGACATATTTATCTCTGCAGTCCTTGTATCAGCGACTTCCCCTGCCCCACTAGCCTTGAAGCCACATGAAGGCAGAGACCACGTCTGCTGTATTCATCACTACATCCCTGGCACTCAGCATTCATGGGCATTCAGTAAATATAAAAGGAAGGAATGAGGGGAGGAGAGAGGGAGTAGGTGAAAAGGTAGGGAGGAAGGAAGATGTTCTGCAATTTCCCATACTTTGCTGAGGCACTTCAGGGAAGTGAAAAACTAAGAACAGAAAATTACTCCTCAGATAGTCTATCGAAGGAAGAGTCACTAGGAGCCAGTAATATAACAGATATAGCTGGAAAGGACACAAAAGCTACAAGCCCATGGACTTACACACTCAAACGGAGGTACCACAGCTGGCAGGATCTGGACAGAGAGAGGCTGGGGCTGACTCCCAGGAGCCCAGACACAGTCCCTGAAAGGTGTCTATCCCAACCACTGCAGCGTCAGGGTCACACAATTGAATCTGCAGTGCTACAAAATCAAATCTTCTCCAATAGCCTCTTTTCTATCAAAACATTTCTCAAGTACCAATTCCAGAAGCACTGGGGATCTCCAACTAGTGCCTGATATTATCCCTCCTACCCACTTAGACCAAGATATTATTGGAAGTGATTTCCTTTGAGCTGATTACCTTCTAAAGAGGAGTAAGTTGCTACCACAGTAAAGTTACAGACAACTATGCTGGCAGATGGAATCACCTCTCTGAACAGCATCATAATAGCACCGCAGGCTTTCAAAGGTACTAGCCCAGGGGCAGCCCTCCACACTGTAGCTCAAAGTAGGGAACACAGGTTGGCCTGGGAAAGCCAGTCTGAGTCACCACCTAGAGAAACAAATGCAAAGCCCTGGGCTGGGCATTTGAGGTCTCCACAGTGTGGCCCTTATGGAGGACAACCCTACAGCCCTTGAGAGCCTCCCAAATGAGCCAGCTGTGAGTCTGCGTGGCAGTGGCCATCCCTGCCAGATGCTGAGCTCTGCCCCATGTGTCTGCCAGGGCTGGCCCCTCCCAGTCAGGTCCAGATGTCTGGCCTGTCTCTGATCCCAGCCTTTGTCCAGCCCTTCTCAGCTGTGATCAAACACGGGGGAGTTCCAAAGAAGTTTGCCAACCAGTGGATGGATTTCAATTACAGTACGGCCACTCAGGCACTGCTGGAAATGGAGGAAGGACGTACGTACCTGGGCTTCCAAAGCCAATCTCATCTCTGGAAGCTGTTAGCATTTTCCCTTCATCCCACCCTCCTCTCTCTGCCCTCTGGCTGTTCTTTTTATGCCTTTATTTTTTTCCTGGTCATTTATTGAATATTTTACTGCATAGTTACTAATAATGTTATTATAATTAACCTGCTTTGTAAGCCAAAGAATTCATTGAGAACAAGATTTACATTTCTAGAGATAACATGAACTGAAGGATTTTTTTCCCTCAATAAATACACACAGTACATGATGTTGACCAATCCAAATGTGCAACTCAGACTGGTGTCCCCTGAAGTCGTGCAAGGTAACACAGGGCACTTGTAAGATTAGACCAACAGCTACGATCAGTTGAAGGTAGGTACCTACACAGCTCCAACAAACTTAAAAGAAAAAATGTAGTAAGCATTATGGTTACTTATTCAAGATCACTCCACTCCCCCAACCTTGCGCTCCGTCTGTACAGTTTGGGGCATGGACTCCAGCTCCATGGTGAGTTCCAATCAGACTAAGTCAAAGTAACCCCATCCCTTTGCCAGTGATTAGTTAAGGGAAGGGTGCACAATCCATTTAAAGCCAATAAAGTATGAAGTAACCATTTACTGGGGCTTTGGGGGAAATTCTTGTAGCTTTTAAGTGAAGGCTAGGAAAAGCAGTGGCCCTCTCTTTGCCTCTGGACAATGTCATGCGTGGATGTGAACCAGGGACCTGCTGCCACCACCTTACTGCTAACCTAAGCATGAAGCCGCCACATAGAGACGGGGAGGGCCAAGAGGATCACAGGAGCTAGAGGGGAGCCACCACTCAGTCAACCTGGAAGCCACCCCACCCTAGACCACCAGCAGTATGAGCCAATGCAGCTCCTAGTGGCTGGAGCCCATTTGAGCTAGGTTTCCTGTTACTCACACCCCAAAGCATATTAATTGAAGGAGCTCCCCTATCCACCTGCACAATTGTAAGATTTTTAGACATTCCACAAGTTTACAAAGCCATTTAATTGTTTTGATCACAGTAGGGAGCAAGTCTTCTCATTCTCCTCTGTGTTTTTTGGTTGTAGTTCATCCTCAGTATATAAACACTGGGACTTCACTCTTGTATAAGTCTTGAAGCCAAGATTCTAATTCTAACGATTCTTGAAATAATGGGAAAATGACTCCACCCAAGTGAATAAAGTTAAGTTCAATTGAGCAAGTAGTCAGTTTGAGGTGGGGAAGTAAACACTGCAGTTGAGTTGCAATTAAGTAGAGTAGAAAGAGGTTTAGGACTCAGTAGACAACACTATCACCACCATCGTTAATAAATAAAAATAATGGTTAATATTTACTGAGTTTTTTATTTTATGCTAGATACCATATTAAGGGACTTTCATGCAGAAATCCTTTAAAATTTTATTTAATTCTTGAAAAAAATCTTATGAAACTACTATTATTAACTCAATTTTACAAATGAGGAAACTGAGACTTAAAAAAGTTAAGTAATTTTCCCAGATTAGGGTCACACAGTCGTTAAATGGTAGAGCCTCTACTCCAGATCCTACTGACTCCAAAGGCCATGCTGTCATCCCCTGCACCATGCTGGGCGCTAATGACTTCCACTTGTTGAACTCAAGACCAAAAGTCCTGTTTATTAACCAACATACAAGGTAAGTACCATTCCTATCTAATAAATAAGAAAATGGAGCATGGAGACATACCCAAGGTGACACAGCTAATGACCCTGTACCTAGAATTCAATATCCGATTCTGTACCTAATGTCTCTGGGAAGTTGAGGTAAGGATAGTATAAGTTGTATAGTATAGAAAGTGAATAGAACCTCAAATAGTTCTATCCCTTGAGTACGAGGCTGTATATGTGTTTCAGTGACTGCATGTACACATATGTGTAGTGGGTAATAAGTTCCTGCGTGCTTGTGCTAGATTCCATTTGCCTCCTCCACCAGGCATGGCTCTGTTTTTATGCAGGTCTGTGTCGAGGAAGCAGAGCTGTGGTCAGTGGCCTTTTCTACCTTTGGCTTGGCACAATAGTCCTGGGCCTCCTCAGGCAGCATCATGCAGTATCACCACAGAGCAAGCTCTGGGACTGCCCCAAGAGGTATGGGTAAGAGGACATGGGTCATCCTTGTCATCTTGTCATCATCTGATGAGAATCAAGTGACAGCTCTGCTCTGGGGTAAAACAAGGAGAAATGGACCAAATGAGTCTCACAATCCTTCCCACCTCCTTTCCTGGACCCTGGGCTCTCTTACCTCCTTATACCCCTGTCCTCCAGCTGCCAGGGCCTTTATGCCAAATTCATGACTGTCTTCACCATAATCTTCTATAAAAGTCTCCCATGATTATGGCAACCCTACTTTTCAATGCAAAAATGAAGACAACTGGTCTAAGAGAAAATTTTGTTCTGATTTGCAAATTCATATATACAAGATATGTCTCATCTAGTTACAAAAATTAGTATACAGTTAATTATGTTAACAGATCATCTTCATGGAAAATATTAATATATAATGATATGAAACTGGGCCATCAATCGTCACATATGAGCTCCAAGGTGGCCCATCCTACCTTTCTTCTACCTCTTCTTCCAGCCCCAACTCAAGTCCCCCAGGGCCAGGCTCTTTGTTAGAGATGAACTGAAAATCACTTACATACACTGGCACACTCTAACCTGCCAGTGTTCCAGAGAGCTGAGCTGCAGTGATTCAGAGAGGCGAGGCAAAAAGGGCCTCTGCGCTGCTTGTTGAGTGTGAGGAAGACTCGGTGCTGTGATCTGTAGGGCTCCTACTGTACTTGCTTGCTCCTACTTGCTCCTACTGTACATCTTTCAAGCATTTTAGTCTGATGTTTCCTATGTGAAAAGCAGTGCAAATTTCACTGGGACTAGTTGAATTATAGACAATATGGAAGCTCTGTGGCCAGAAGCCCTCCCTTATCATATATAAATACAAACTAACTCTTTTTGAGCTACGCACCATATTCGAGGCTTTATAAGCCTTATTAAGTGATCTTATCAGCAGTCTTTAAGCTTTTTCTTTAAGTGAACTGAATCATTCACTCATGCATCCAATCGTCTACCTATTCAACATGTTGATATGAGCACCTATCACAAGCCAAACATGTGCTAGGCCCCAGAGCTAAAATCAGACAAGTAAACAGACTCTGACATGACACCATGATTTGTACTCAAATGAGAAAAGGAATAAGGTGCTCTGGGAGTCCCCAGAGGGTCTTGGGGAGTTGGGGAGGCTGCCTGGAGGGTAGGATATCTAAGCTGAGAACTGCGTATTATGTCAGAGTCAGCCAGGCAGAATGGGTGGGAGTTGGGGTGGGCTGCCATTTAAACAGTATGGTCAGGGTAGGCCTCATTGGGAAGGTGACATCTGGGCATGCTTGAAGGAAGAGGAGTGAGCAGTTCAGATGTAGGGAAGACAGAAAAGGCTATGCACAGGCCTAATGAGGGAACATGCCTAGAACATTCTAGGAGCAGCAAAGAGGCCAGTGTGGCTAGAACAGCAGTAGCAGGAGACGAAGTCAGAGAAGTAATGTGGGGAGCAGATCACGGAGAGCCTTTGCCTTCTGCTCTGAGTGAACTGGTAAGCTACTGGAGGGTCTTACGCAGGGACTGTACTGTTCTGCTTGGCAGCTGGTGAGGCAGACTGCAGGGGAGCAGAAGAAGAGGCAGGGGAACCAGTAGGAAGCCACTACAGCCATGATACAGCAGAGTGCCTGCTTCCTCTCTCGAACCCTGGGTAGAGACAGCCCTGCAAAGTGCCTTGCCTAGGAGCTCAGCATGCCCTTAGGTAAAATGCAGACTGTCAGGACAGGGGAGAGGCAGAGAGAGGGCCTGAGATAACCACTCCCTACCCCTGAAACTCCTGTGTTCCCTGAGTGGTGCAGGAGAATCTCTGAAGATTTCCTATCTTCAGCACATACTCTTGCTCCCAAAGTGGGGTATGGGGATCTTGCAGCTGTCCTGAAGGGGCCTTGAGGCTTGGGCAAGGAGGAGTCAGGCTTCATGCACCAGGACACCAGAGGCATGGCAGGTCGTGCAGATGCTTCTGTAGCAGACGCGAAAGAGGAAAAGTCAGGGTGCTGATGCCCCCAGACAGGCAGTGTGCCCCGCAGTGCAGCCACAACCCAGTTGTCTGTAGCCGGTCCCCACAAGGGTCTGCAGGCCAGATGTCCCAGCCCAATGTCAGCCCACTTAAGCTCCATGAAAGGAGGGCTAGGAGGTAGAACATTAGTTGATGAATATCTAGGCAAAGGAATGCTATTAATCATGAGTTAACTAGAAAATCTCTGGCTAGAACTAAGGAAAAACATGAATTTGAAAAGATGAAGTTGTTTTCCACTAAAGTGGCCGGGGACTCAGAAATCAAACATGGTTCTGGATACAATGAAAGCTAGATTTTTGTAACGAGTTTTGTGAAGCAAATTCAAATGTGCTTCACAATGCATCATTGAACAAAAACACTGCGAGACAGCACAGAACTATAATAGGTAAGATTCCATATTTTTTATCTGGATCATCCGTACAGTTTATCCTTGGAAGCGGAGCTAAAATTCAACAGTGAAGGTCTTAAATGTTCAAGGTCATGTCGTAGGACCTCACCCATCATTTCTGCAGTCTTGATGTGGGTTACCATGGCATGGTAACCTTAGCTTCATCCCAGGCAATGATATCCACGAAATCAGGATGTGTTGTACTAATTATATTTTTACTATTTTAACCATAAATTTCTCACCAAAGAAAATCATCTAGTATACTACCATGTGGGAACATCTAACAACCCACACTTTGAGAAAGGCTGCCCTGGCTGGCACACAGGATCTACTTAGCACTAGTGCCCGACCTATTTGGCACCAGGGACCAGTTTCACAGAAGACAGTTTTTCCACAGACTGGGGGTTGGGGTGGTGCGGAGCTCAGGTGTCACTGACCAGTACTGGGCCGCAGCCCCAGGGTTGGGAACCACAGATCTGCATAATGGTAATCAGTCATTTCAGGTGTTGACGCTGACTATGAGGCAGAGAACAGGAAAGGCCCCTAAGCCACCCTCCCCGTCACTGCCTGAGTCAGCCCTAGCACACTCCTGCACAGTCACTCAGTCTTCCTTTGAACACCTCATTGACATGGATCTCACTGCCCGCCCCCCGCCCCCGGCAACTATTCCAACTTCAGACAGCTCTGTTAGGGCGATATCTCTTCCTCTGAGCTGAAATCAATGCGTGTCAACACAGAAATCAATGGACTATAAAGATAAGCAATTCATTCATCTCCGGCCACCCCAGACAATCTAGAAAAAGAGCATGTGATCCGCAACAAAAACAATGAAGAGAAGCCAAAAATCAATGTGTCTCCCGTTGGAATCACTCTCTACTGAAACAACTTGGTGTCTTCTCAATTGACCCAGCAGACCACAAGAATTTTGGGGTGCCTCTTTTTCTTTTTCAACCTCCTTTCATAAAAAAAAAAAAAAAAATCTCTTGGAGCTTTCTTTCCAATAAAAAGCTAATTGTAACTTTCCTGCAAGCCATTACTTTTTGACTCAGGTTACTTCGGGAAGAGTCGACTCCCACGACTTCAGAGGAAGGGCGGAAAGGTCACACTAGGAAAGAGTCACAAGAGCGCTGGGGGTTTTGGGAGGGGAGCTCACTCAAGGCCCCGGGTGCAGACCCAGGAGAGGAGATCCTCCCTCATATTCTGTCCTCGCAGTGCAGACAGAGCTTCTGAAGCCACCCGCCCCGCAGCAGGGCTGCCTGGAAGCGAGGAAGGGAGCTGTTTCCAGCCTCCTTTCCACTGCCCGTTACCCCTTAATCAAGCAAAAAGGCTGATTTTTAGGGATGGGGCTACAGATTTCAAAGCCATGTTTGGTTGTTTTTCTCTATTATTTCAGCATATTACGGGGGTACAAATGTTTAGGTTACATATATTGCCTTTGCCCCATCCAAGTCAAAGCTTCAAGCGTGTCCATCCCCCAGATAGTGCACACCGCACCCATTAGGTGTGAATATACCCATCCCCGTCTCCCCCTCCCACCTGCCCGACACCCGATGAATGTTAGTACTATATGTGCACTTAAGTGTTGATCAGTTAAAACCAATTTTGACCATGTTTGTTTCTGCCTGACGAAGTGAAAGCCCATGGGAACTGCTACTAGAGTAGGTCCCGCTATACTGCTCAGACATCCTTCCTAGACGTGAAACAGAATGGACAGTTGTCACAGTGAAAGGTGACCAGGATGGGTGTGGGGGTGACAGACACATGATACTATTTCATGGAAGCCAGGCCTCCATCCGGAGGCCCAAGGAGACGGACAGCACTCCACCACGGGACCTGCTCCCGCTACCAGGAGCCACCTCCAGCCTCCAGCCTTGCTGTGAAGCCCGATCCGGCCTTTGGTCCCCTTCCTGCAGCCCTGGCTTTGCCACTCACCAGCTTAGTGCCCTTGGGTGAGCCAGCCATCCTCTCGGGGCCTCAGTTTTTCTATCAGTCAATATGGAGATAATTGTCCTCTCCTCCAATAGATTTATCATGAGAACTAAATAAGATAAAGTATAAAAGAGCACTTCCTAAGCTACAAAGCTTATGGAGGAAATTGCTGTTATTAGAACCTAAAGTTTTATACTTCTTCCTATTTTTCAGAGAACAGAGTATAAAAGAAGAGCTGGTGCTCTCACTGCAGAGACTCTTCATGTTAAGGAGATAAGCTGATCCTCCCCTCAGCCCAAGCGTCTGGGTGGAGCCTGTAGTTGGCATAGATATGGAGAGGGCAGCAGTTTCACTTTACAACGGACCTCAGAGCAGACAGAGGTCAGGGCTCAGTGCAATGCAAGGACCCAGTGACGGGGGGGTGAAGCAGCAATGGAGACCATGCTCCAGAGCGGGGGCAGGAGGAAGAGACCGCTTCCCCAGGCAGGCATCAGCTTCATAAGGTGACATTAGCACATTAGCAACAGGCTGGCTAATGGATTTGTTCCTATTACAGGAGCATCTGTCTCTGCAAAAAGGTGGTGGCCACTAGCTCTGGCACGGTTGCTAGGAGAGCGTCAGGACCTCCAGGGTGGCTTTCTGCCCCAGCCAAGGATGCAAGGGCTTTTTGAGAACCAGGACAACACCCATGAGAACTCTCTCCAGGACAAAAGAGGAAAGTGGTGCCCTGCACCCAGGCCTGTACCTGGAGGTCCCAGGGCTGGGGAGCCAGCCCAGCAAAGGGAGGAGAGGATGAGAGAAGGAGAGGAGAGAGAGTGGTACCAGGCCCTGGAACTGGATTCCAAGCATCACAGATGTTGGCCCAGTCAAAAGCTTTTCTCACTTTCCTGCTAGCGACCTCAAGGGAAGACTGAAACACCTGGCCCAGGGGGGAGGCTGGGTTTCTTAGGGGTCCAGAACAAAGTCCCATCCACTTTTCATAGTGGCAAGACCTAGTGAGAGGAGAACAAGGCCTGCTGGAAGCCTGGCAGGCACTGGGGTGGCACTGCTGACTTTGACCTTAGCGACATGCTGAGAGCTCCTGCACATGGCACTTTCTCACTGTGCGGATCTGTTTGGTTGACTCTAGAATTCCCTCACCTGGAGGCAGAACACCCAACTATCTTCAGGGATTGGCACAACCCTAAAAAGCAGAGTCCCAGCCGTTCCATGTGCCACCTCACTACAGAGGTGTCAAACCAGGCTTCTTCTGCAGGCTGGACAGATGTGTTCTACTCTCGAAATAGACTCCAGTTGTTTCCCAAGTCTCAGAAGAAAAATCAGTTGATGGAAAGATTTTTCTCAATTTTAAGATTTCTCTCCTCTAATTTTTTTTTTCCTTAAACGTTTGAGATCTGGTACCTTTTGTCTACATAAGAATGTTGTGGGTGATTTTATCTGTTTTAGTATAAATGTATTATGGGTAAATAGATCTGTTTCTCCCATGACTTTGCAGATGTCCTACCATCTGACCAGTATGAGGATAAGAGTTCTACCTTTTGACTAAAAGCAAAGGGAACCGTGGGGAAGGAGCCGTAACTGAGCAGGAGCTATCCGTCATCACGACTGTTACCATCAAAGCCAGGATTTTTAAAAATGTAGACCATCTGCCAAGCCCAGCTGATGGCCTTGCTTCCCACGTCAGTGAGGAGAACAGAGTGATCAGAAGAGAACTCCACTACCTCCCATGACCATGCCGGCCCACCTCCCTCGGTTTGTCTACCCAGCTCTTCCCATAGATAAGCTGGGCATGCCTCCATCTAAAGCCAACACCTCCTTCTTGCCACTAGGTCCTATCCCTCTCTCCTGCCCCAGGACAATGCTCCAGCAATATTCTTTCTCTTCTGCATCATCTATTTTTCACTCTCTATTGGGTTAGTCCCACCAACATAGAAACATACTGTTACTTCTCTCATCTTAGAAAAGCTACTTTCTTCACCAGCTATTACCCAATTTCTTTGCTCCCTTTGTATTAATAGAAAACACCTCAAGAGAGTCATCTCTCTATTCATGTCCCAGTTCTCCTCCTCCCATCCCTTCCAACACCAACTTTGATCAAACCGTTCTCCCCACTGCTCTTGTTAAGGTCCCCAGTGCCCTCCACATTAACAAACCCAGTGATCGGTTCTTCTTGTCATGCTTGGTGTGGTAGCTTCCAAGACAAGCCCCACCTCCTGGTGTGCACACCTTGGTGTAGTCCCCTCCCACACTGTCAGGGTTAGTCTGTGTAACCAAGAGCATCCAGAGGTGATGGCATGACACTCCAAAAATTAGGCTACCAAAGACTGTAACTTCCATCTTGGGTGCTCCCTTGCACTCTCTCTTTCTCTGGGACTATTTGCTCTGGAGGAAGCCAGCTGCCATGTCATGAAGCCACTCAGACAGCTTATATGGCAAGGAATGGGGGTTATGTAGCCAACAGCCAGTGAGGAAGTGAGGGCTGCCAAGAACTGCAAGAGTGAGCTTGGAACAGGATTCTAAAGCCTTCTTTGAGCCCAGCTAATAGCTTCACTACCACCTTGCAAGAGATCTTGAGTCAGAACTACCCACCTTAGCTACTCCCAGATCCCTGACCCTCAGAAACTTTGTGAGATAATAAATTTTTGTTGTTTTAAGCTACTAAATTTTACAGTGATTTGTTACACAATGATAGATAACTAATACACTGGACTCATCACATT
Source organism: Lepilemur ruficaudatus (assembly GCA_963574885.1). Classification (NCBI taxonomy): domain Eukaryota; kingdom Metazoa; phylum Chordata; class Mammalia; order Primates; family Lepilemuridae; genus Lepilemur; species Lepilemur ruficaudatus. Next base: position 29,450 of record CAUYRT010036844.1, on the reverse strand, counting down.
ATTTGACACAGTTAGTCAATCTTCCCTCCTTGAAACACTTTCTTCATTTGGCTTCCATGATACCACACTCCTGGTTCTCCTTCTGGCTGATGGATCACTTCTCAATTTCCTTTGTTGGCTTTTCTACTTCTGCCTGACTTGTTGGAGTGGGAGCCCTAAGACTTGGCTGCTGGTCCTCTTTTCTATCTACACTCAATCCCTTGGTGACCTCATCTGGTCTTGTGACTTGAATTACCATCTATATGTTGTCAACTCCAAAATTTATATCTCAGCTCAGATCTTGCTCCCAAACTTCTGACTCATACAACCAACTGTCTACATGACTTCTCCACTTGATATTTAACATACAGCTCAAATTCAGCATGTTCAAATGTGAACTCCTAACTTTTCCCAGCTAAACCTGCTTCCCATTCTCCTCCTGAATTGATGACAGCTGTATTCTTCTGATCACTCCAGCTATCCTTAACTCCTGTTCTTCTCTTACTCCCTACATCCAGTCATCAGTGGCATGGAATCCACTTGCAAGATATCTAAAAACAATCCAGTTACTTCTTACCACACACTGCTACCATCCTGATTCGAGCTGCCCTCATCTTTCACCCGGACAGAGCAACAACCTTCTAACTAGTCTCCCTGTGTCCACCCGTGCCCCTCTGCAGTCCATTCTGAACACAGCAGCCAGTGTGCAGAGTATGTCTCTTAAATAGGCAGATCACGTAATTCTTCTCTGTTCAACATCCTGTACTATAGCCTTGCTTCACTTAGAGTAATAGCCACAGCTGTCCCGGTGGCCAGCAAGGCCCCACGCCATCTGCCTCCCTGTTACTTCCCTGACTCCGTCTCCTTCTCCTCTCTCTTTCCTCCATGCCAGCCACACTGGCCTCCAAGTCGTTCTTGGAACACACCAGGCACAGGCCCACAGCATTTGCACTCACCGTTTCTTCTGCCTGGAATGCTCTTCCCCGAAATATCATCATGGCTAAGCCCCTCGTCTTCTTCAAGTCTTTGCTCAAATATCACTTTGCCAGTGAGGCCTGCCTCGGCCACCCTAGAGCACCCTGCACGCTGCCCCACCCCCTGGCCTCCCAGGCCCCTTATCCTGCTTTCCTTTTGGCCCCTCGTAGCACTTACCATCTTTGAAAACACTAGAAACTAGTTGTTTATGTTAGTTTATCATCCATCTTTCCCTGCTCAAATCTAAGCTACAAAGGGGCAAGTATCTGCGTCTGTTTTATTTGCTAAGATACCCCAAGCCCTTAAGACAGCATTTGGAATACAGACAACATTAAAAAATATCTGTTGAATCAATGAATATTATCTATAATTATTACAAATGCCTCACAGAACATTTTTTATTGTGCTATGAACTTGTTCAGAGAAAAAAAAGAAAAGACAAAACATATTTTTTATTATCCTCATTTTACAGATGAAGAAACTAAGGAAAGGGAATTAACATTTCTCAGTCTTACTATGTGTCAGGCACTTTAAATACATTATTTTATTTAACCCTTTCATTTTATAAGTCTCAGAGAAGTTAAGTAGCCTCCTAAAGTCACGTAAGCGGTAAGAAGCCAAGCTCCGATTTGAACCCAGGTCTGGTAGAAGAGTATACTCCCCACCACTCCTACTCTCCCACCAAACACTGGCCAGATACCCATACTGAGTCAGGAACCAACCGTCCCCAAGACAACTGGCTTTGGCCAAGAGAAGCCACCACATCTCTCTCGTGGCATCTCTTAAGGACCCTGTCTGGAGACCAACAGCCAATCACTATTTTTCTTCCTGTCTCCAGGTATAAGCACCGAGTCCCACCTGTGACACATGCTGACAGTCACCCACCCCAACCCCAGATCTTCAAACCTACAAAGCCAGGGACAGGTTCTTGGTACCCTCTTCTTGAAAGTTGCAAACATTTTTCCAAATATTTGAAATGTCAGAGTTTTTGAGGTCTTTGAGTCCAAATGAGTACACACCGGCCCATGCCTTCTCACTGCCTCCGTCAGAAAAGATCAGTAGCCCTTCCATCAGTCCCATCCTCAAAGCTTTGAAGATAGCATAAAGAACAGCTAATAGTAGTATTAACTAAATAAATAACAGAAGATCTTGCTCTATTGCCCAGGCTGGAGGGCAGTGACATGATCATAGCTCACTGTAGCCTCGAACTCCTTGGGTCAAGCGATCCTCCTGCCTTGGCCTCCTGAATAGCTGGGAATACAAGCGCACACCACCATGCCTGGCTAAGTTTTTAAATTTTTGGTAGAGATGGGGTCTCACTATGTTGCCCAGGCTAGTCTAGAACTCCTAGGCTCAAGTGAGCCTCCCACCTCAGCCTCAAAAAGTGCTGGAATTACAGGCTACCACGCCTGGCCTATAAACTAATATTACTAACATACTAGCTCTTACAACATGCTAGACACTCTTGAATACTTTACATGTTACATCTTGTTTAATCCTCACGACAACACCGTAAGGGAGGTACTATTATTAACCCCATTTTACAGATGAGAAAAACTGAGGCACAGAGAGGTTTAGTAACTTTCCTAAGGTTCCATATCCTGTAAGTAGTAGAGCCAGGACTTGAACCAGGCAGCCTTCGCCCACGGCCTGCATTTAGCTGATAAGTACACTTCCGCGCGCAAGCGTGTGAAACATGTAAGCAACACCTGCAGCTGTTTCCGCCTCCAGCACTCCACAAAGAAAATCCATTCGTACTTGAGGCAATATGTAGATCAGTAAACAAGTTGACGTTATAACCTCCAATACCAATACCCACATTTAACTCCTCGTCATTGCACAAAACCCATTCTTGCCTCCCTGAAGAACCAGCCCTGCATTTTCCACTAGATCACTTATCTATTATTCATTGCTAAACATAACTTCTCAAAATTGCCAACAGTACACAGGATCTTCGTGCCAAGCTTCCTCTGCCTGCTCCCACCTCAGCCTCTCTCACCACCTCCTTTTTGTCCTGCTTCCTGTTAACTCAGGCAGCCTCCTTTCTCCCAAGAGCCACCATCTCCCATTTGGTTCCAATGACTGTATTGCTCTGTCTTATTTCTAAAGCACTCTTTTTTGGGGGGGTCAGGGTACCTCAATCACTGATCATACACATTTCTACCTGCCCAGGCCAGCCTTTTCTTCTTTCTTTGTTTTTTTAACACTGATTGCTTGATCTTCAGAGTTGCACAAACTTCCAGTCCACAGCTGTCGGTCAGGCATCCACAACGTTTCTGCACACGGTGACGGCATCTCTGAGCAATGCAAGACTTACTGACCCCCTGCCCCAGAGGAGCCTGAAATATTTTTGGAGACATAAACTATTCCTCTTTGGCAAAGCTATGATTTAACCAAGTAGTCAAAGCAATCTTAAAACTTTTAGGAATTCTGAGAAGGAAACAAAGATCCTTGTAGGCTGGAGGAAACCAGGAAGGCTATATGGATGAGGTGAGGTTTGAACCGTTCTTGAAAAATGGATAGAAATTGGATGAAGGAAATCTTCCAGGCAAAGGCATGGAGGTTGAAACTAGCAAGTCTTAGGCAAGTGTCAGGAAAAATATTTCAGTTAGAGAAACATGGGAGATAAGATTGGATGGGTTCCTAAAATGCTTTGGTGCCAGACTAAGAGACATTGGGATTATATCCTGAAGGCACCAAACTGCCTGTTCTTTACACTTTCTGTGCTGATCGGCACGGAAACTTCCTGAAGAAGAATATTCTGTGCTTGTCCTCTCAGGGTCAACGGGAAGCCAAGAGAGGCTCTTTCTCATCCACCCAATCCCTGGCCCAGGAGAGGTCTGTCCCTCCACTAAGTCTGTCCACCAAATGTACAGAGACACAGACAGAGACAGAGAGACAGAGACAGAGAAACATCTGGAATTGCTGACCAGACTCCTGGACTGTGGCGCTTTCCGACAGACAATCCAACAGTCTTCTATTCCTCTCGGGAGCCAAACCCAGTCTACATCAACAGTTCGCCCAGGACCAGGCGCTTACTGCACCCCTGCTCCCTGGCAGGTCAGCTGCCACCCTTCAGCACGTGCAGACTCCCTGGACAACTGGCTTCTGGCAAGGTTGGCCATTGGGAGGCCCCAGAGGGAGACTGGAAGATAGAAAGAAGGGAGAAGCCAGAGTCTATCTCCCTCCCGCTCTTGGCTCTAGCTGGCATTTATGGCAACGGCAGTGTCTCCTCTGTCTCTGCAGCTCCTTATGAGGTCCCAGCTGCCCCCAGGCGGGACTCACCATGGCTGAGCAGCCTCTGGGTGAGGGGCTGGGGTCCCTGCCGTGTGAACGTGGTAGTGGCTCCCTGCTCTGGGTCGCCTTCCATCCTCTGTCTGTACCTATGCAACCAAACCCTTGTGTTAACATTCCCTGTTTGAAACACCTACATTTGTTCACTGCCTGGACCTGACTAATACAGGAAGCCACAGAGGTTTCTGAGCAGGGCAGTGGCAGGATCTTGAATTATTTTTTGTTTTTAAAGATTATTCTGGCTGCTGCAAAAATTACTGATAAGAGAGGACAATAAGTAGAATTTTAAGCCACGTAGGAGGCTCTGTCAACAGTCCCAGCAACAGGTGGTTGTACCCAGGGCGTTAGTGGTGGCCATGAGTAAGGAGTGAAATGGAAAGACCTGAGCTCTATTTTGGAGACAGAAGCTAAGCAACTCGCTGATAGGTTGGACGTGGAGGGTGGATAAGGAAAAGGGAAGAATCAGTGACGACTGCTCTAGATTTCTGGCTTGAGCAACTGGGTGACAAGTACAGAGAAGGGAATGAAACTATCTATATTAAACTACTGTAGGGCCATAAGGTATAAACAGTAATCAAAGTCTGATCATTACAAAAGTACAGATATAGCCAGAAGTTAACCAGCCATTGTTCCCTAACTTCCCCACTGCTGGTTTCTGCTGAATGGCACTACGCCCCCCTCCTCCTGGCATAGGTACAAGACCGGTGACCTCCCCCACTACTTCTGTGGATAACATTGCCATTGTAAAGCCCAAGACTTGGGCTTCTATGGATAACATTGCTATTATAAAGCTTAAGACTGATCTTTGAAGTCTTTTTCGGACTTTGCATTCTGGGGTATCCAATGGTGCCAACAGGACGCGTGGATAGGTGTGGGAATGGACCCAGCAGCCTTGAGACACCCCCCACCCAGGAAATCTCCCAACTGAGAAGATAATCTCTGCTTTCCAACCGCCACCAATCAGCAGACCCAATCCCCCAGCCCTCTGCCCTCCAAACTATCTTTAAAAACCCTTTCTCCCAAATTCTCAGGAAGACGGAGTTAAGAAATTCCTCCCATCTCCTCACATGGCGCCTGCAATGTGAAGCCCTTTCCCTGCTGTAACCCCTGCTGCCTCAGTGTATCGGCTTCCTCTAAGCAGCGGGCAATGGACCTGGTTGGGCTGTAACAGGAAGACCAGGGCAGGGGCACTGCAGGGTCAAACAGCATATCCATCACTTTCTTCCTCAAGAAGCCTCTGCCACCCTTTCAGTAGGAATTTCTCCCTCCTTTGTCATCACGAGACAGTGGAGATGTACAATAATTACACAGCTACATATCCATTTGACTTATTTCCCTGCTGGGGTGCAATGCATTGTAGCTCGCTGTATCTTGTTCAGCTCTGTGACCCCACAGCACCGAGGGCTCTCTGGTGTTGAGCTGTAGGGGAAAGCACTGAGCTGGCAGCCTAACCAAATAGAACCATTTCTAGGCAACAGACTTCGAGTTCCAGCCTCTTACTCCATAAGAGCATATGACTTTCAGCAACCACTTTGCAAACAGTCCTGGATGTCCTTCCCCAACGCACGGATTAAATTCACTCTCCGACTTATGGGCAGCTGTCCTAGACCCACATGCCCAGAGTCCTCTCTGCCCAGCCTATGAGTACAACCTTGGTGGCAGGAAGGACACACAGAGGCTCAAAAAATGTCTACTGAACTGAGTCAGACTGACATAACCAAACAGCATGAGCAACGTGTCTTCTTTTAGGTGCCCTTTCAACTTCTTCCACCTTGCTAACCTCTCACTCAAAAAAAGGGAAAAAAAGGTCTCCTCCCCTCCACAGTCACTGAACTCAACAGAAGCCACTCCTAAGGGGTCAGGTCAACAGGGTGGGAGCCCTGGCGCCATCACTGACCCCGTTCCCTTGGGGAGGCTGTTAGCCTCTACCCCTTTGCGCGTCTCAACAGTGGACATGACAGCCCTGCCCAGTCTCAGGGCACTGTCATGAAGGGGCGTGAGCATGCACGTGGAGAGGAGGCCTCATGTTCTCAGAAGGAATGGAATGGAAAACAAACGCTTCTCACCAGTCCCACCCAACGCATGGTCGGCCTCCCCCAAAACCATCTTTCTGTGGCCGCAGCCCCTTCAGTCTCCTCCTTTGCTTCCTTCCACTGCCCCTCCCTCCTTCGGTTTTTTGAATCAATCTAAAGCACTGCGTCCTCACTCCAAGTGCCCCCAGGTCCCTGGCACACACCGTGTCTTGTTGCGTTCCCTCCCTCTCTCACTACCTCTGCTCTAAACCAGCACTGAGGTGACCCCCAGCAGTCCCCATGACAAAGATATAGCAAGGGCTCATTCTGGGGTCAGATGCTGTGCCAGACACGGTCAATGAAAACAAGAGGCTTGTCCTGCCACAGTTGAGCATCCATCTGAGGACACGAGACCAAAAGTAAGACATGCTTACCAAACAGACACAGCACAACACGGGACCTCCCTGTGACACACGCATGCGTGGAATTTCATACAGTTTCTGCAGTGATACTACTCTCTCCATCTCTGCTGAAGCCAGCCTCCTTTTTCTCCTTCCTTGTGCTCATGGACAGTCCATCCTCATTACCTGAAGCTTCCATGTTTGTGAATTGTCCTATGCACTATTTATTTATAACCCCAGAATCAATACTCAGGGCTTATCTGCAGACATGCACAGGGTGGCAAAAACTTGGGGTCACCCAACACACTTATTCCCAGATGACGTCAGACAAGGTAACACTGCACCTCCTTGTTTCAGCTCTCATACTATAAACAAGTGTCCCTTTTGTGTGGTCTTCATGGTCTATTTTTTGCATTTTTGTGCCTTTTGTTGGTGACTGTGCTGTTACAGTAGTCCCCAAACACATGCTGATGTGCTGTCGGGTGCTCCCAAGCACAAGGAGGCTGTGTGCCTTATGGGGAAAATATATGTGTCAGGTAAACTTGGTTCAGGCATGAGTTATACTGCTGCTGGCTGTGAGTTCAGTGCTAATGAATCAATAATATATACTAAATAAGAAACACACATAAAACAAGGTTATATATTGGTCAACTGATGAAAACGTTGTGGCCAGACGCTCATAGGAACCTAACCATGTGCAGTAATGTACCACATAACGATGTTTGGGTCAATATTGGACAGCATATCTGACCATAATCCCATAAGATTATAAAACTATTTTTACTGTCCCTTTTCTGTGTTTAGATACACAAATACTTACTTTGTGTATCACAGTTGCCTACAGTATCTAGTACAGTAACATGCAGTGCAGGTTTGTAGCCTAGCAGCAGTAAGCTATACCATATAGCCTAGGTGTGCAGTAGGCTATACCACGTAGGTTTGTGTAAGTACTCTCCGTAATGTTTGCACAAATACAAACTATGTATTTCTCAGAACATACCCCATTGTTAAGCGACACATGACTGTATTTCCTATTTCTCTGGAAGCAGCGACTCAGCATTGGCTAATTCAATGTTCACAGTGACCGTATAGAACATCACTGCAGATAAGGGACACTGACCATAGCTGGAGCTCTATGGTTTCCAGGGTTCTCCTAGGCTGCACTAGAGAAGTGGCCAGTCTAGAATGAGGAGGTGATGGCTCTGCTCTAGCTGCTCTGCTGAGACCCCACTGCAGTGTGGAGTTCAGCTCTGGGTGCTCCACTCTCTGGGGAGAACTGACTATCAGCCAAGGTGACCGCAGGGCTTGAGACTTTATACTCCAAGAAACTGTTGAAAGAACTCTGGGAACCCCTCTTGAGAAGGAAGGACTCAGCTATCATCAAATACCTGGAGGTGCTGATGTGGAGGAGGGACAATCAGGCTCGGTTTACAGGGTCCCAAGGGGAATGTCGGGCCCTAGGAACGAAACACTGCAAAGGCAGATTTTAGCTCAGCCCAGGGAAGTGTGCTCCAGGAGTCAGGAGGGGAGCCTTACATGGTAACGAAGTCCTCATCACTGTAGGTGACAACCACCAGAAAGGGACACTGAGAAAATGCAAGCACTGACTAAATGATATTTGAGAGTCTGTTATTCTATAAAAATAAGTTCTCCAAGTGGGAGAACCAAGACTAGGCGAGGGCAAGATCGCTGTTCCAGCACTAAAATCCAATCTCCGTGTACTCTGAAAATGTGGTGACACCACCTGCACTTCTAGCTAGAGGGTTTAGCCACCGGCTCTGTGTCCTGGGGCCCTCTGCTGCCACATGGGAGCACCGAGTGCAGGAGCAGCCCTCCCTCGGGGCAGGAGCGTCTTGCATCTGGGCTCCCACGGTTGAGGGAAGCTAGAGAAGTGGCAGCTCATGGATCACCCCCAAGTCCATTCGGAGCCACGACCATGAGAACATTTCCTTTTATGCCTCAAGCAGAGCTGCAAACATAAGCGTGGAGCCATTTTAAAGCTGCAGGCCTCGGTGGGAAAGTGATTCGACTGTCCGCATAAAACATAGGAATGGAAAGCAAGCTTCCTGTCACCATAAGGCACTCACAAAAGCAGCCCAAGTGTTCTCCAGGGAGGTGACACCTTGCCGTTCTGGGAAAGCGGAGAACTCTTCCACCTCACCCCATTTACAGCATGGAAATTTCCATGACCGGGCAAGCAAGACACTGCAGAAGGGCTCCCAGAGGCAGACATCCCCGTGCAGGCCCAGCGCTGGGGCATGCAGGCCTCACCGGCAGCCCGGCAGCAACGCTGACACCTGCATCACTGCACTTCCTACCCATCAGCCCCGGAAGGAAAACAGGAATCCACCAATCGAACAAAAATGACTCAGTGAACACAGGCCACGTGGCCTGCCCTGGGACAAAAACGAAAGCCCACAAGAGCCTGTGAAGACTCACTGAGGAGAAAGGGGAACACACATAAAAACTGGTAGAAAACAGCTACTCGATTAGCTGAGAGATTCAGTTGGTACAAGAGGCCTCAGTGGTTGGGGAAGCTTAAGGGTTACAGAAGGGTTCCCATGGGGGCGCCGTGCAGGAGTTCAATTGTGTTCTACACATGATGAGCAGACCGCACTGATTTGCACTGTCCAGTGTGGTAGCTACTAGCCACATGGGACTATTTAAATTGAAATGAAATAAAATCTAAAACTCAGTTCGTCTGTTACACTAGTCACAATTCAAGGGTGTAATAAATAGCTCCTGTGCCTAGCTGCTGCCCTTTCGGCCATAGAAGAATTTTCATCCCAGAAAGTACTATTGGACAGCTCTGATCCCAACCATCCTTACGCCTTTCAGCATCCTTCAGATACCCTAGAATGAGCTTCAGACTCACCACCGTGGCTCAGGCGGCCCTTGGAGATCAGCACCTGCCTGGCTCTCTCAGGACTCACGTTGCCTCCGTGATGTGCACCAGCCAAGCTAAGCAAGCTTCTTCCTGCCTCTCATAAGTAGCTCCCTTCAGCAGCTGGCTGAACCATTTCCCTGGCCCCTCTTTTCCACCTAACTCCTTCTCACCCTGCAGCCTCAGTCAGAGCATCCTTTCCCTGGGGTCCCTCCTGATGTCCCGATAGAACAAGGTCTCTTCCTTTGCATTCTCAGAGAATGTCCACCAGAGCCCCACCATCTGTTATTTGCTGATGTGTACCAAGTGCCTAGGACACCGCCTGGCCCATAGTAAGCTCTGCGTCGTGATGTGTTGAATTAAGGAATGAACGAACAAATAACACTGTTAGAACTCCTTGTATCATTGGTTGTCAACCACCACAATTTGCAAATTACATGAGGGCAGGAACCTTATTTATCTAATTCACTACCTTATTTCTACTCTCTTCAGTATATACAGTAGATATCAAAATTATTGAGGAATGATGGTAAAATAAATGAAGGAAGAGAGAGAGGGAGGGTAAGAGAGGAGAGAGGACAGGAAGAAAAAAAAGAAGAAAGGATAAAAAGGAAGGAAGGAAGGAAGGAAGAAAGGAAGCAGGAGGGAAGGAGAGAAGAAGGAAGGGAAATGAAAGTAAGGAAAACAAAAGAAAGCAAGTGTTAGGTGTGGAAATGATGCAAAATCTCTGCCTTAGGAGATAGGAAAAGCAACGATGTTACTGAGCAACAGAATAGCGGGAGAGTTCATGGCACCAAGCAGTCAGGCTTTTGCTGTATACAATGCTAGAACAATCATCTCCCCATCACCAGCTCAAGGATACAGGCTTATAAAGCTTCCCTGAATAGCCCCATCCCTGTCACTCCTGCTCCCCAACCCAGTGAAATGAGAAATAGAGCGAAGTACAAATTAAGCTCTTTACTACAATTAGCAGCCTAGCACAGGCGCTGCCTGTCTCGCTGAAATGTAATATTTCATCAGAGATGCTCATAATCATAACCCAATGAAGCAGACTGTGAATCAATTTACTGCCTGTGTTTCAACAGCTTTATATGAAATGTCTTTATTCTTTACACTTGCTAGTTATCCCCAAGGAACTCAAGGCAATTTACAAACTTTTAATTGCCATGACACCCTGGGAGTAAAGGAGGTAAGAGTCTAGAATTTATAGATGGAGGGAGAAGAGGCATGTGACAGGATTAAGTGTCTTTCTTTGCTCAGAGAGAAGAGACTCACCCTGTCCCCAGAGCCCAACCTTTCAAAGCTAACGGGAGGGTTCCTACAGTAATATTCCTAAAAGGCATCTCAGCAGAGATGTCGGGGCCAAAGCCGGGCTGGAAAGGGTGACGGTGAGTGAGGCAGGAGGCAGTGGTGACAGCAAGAATAGGCATAACCATTGGGAAAGAGGAAAGAGGCAGGGAAGCAGGAACAATGGCTAAGGCAGAGGACAGGGGCACTTAACAGACACGTGCGGGCCTGGGAGGGGCTTAAGCCAGGAGCACCAGGAGTGAGGTCTTCTCTTCCAAAGGAGGACAAGAAGCATAAGGGTGCAGGAAGAGAGCAGCTATTTGAACGGAGCCATTTAGAAAAAGAAGCAAAGCCAGGAATCCCCATTTTAGAAGTGAGGATGCCAATAACCACAGAAGCATTGTGACTTGCCCAAGCCACACAGTCAGCTGTGATGGAGGGGAAATCAGAACCCTGAGCCCCCTCTGCTACCCTATACCAGGAAAGGATGTGATACTTGCCTGGTGGCCTCCATTTTTTTTCCAATACAATAAGGTGGGGCAAGATTGGGAGCTCAAGAGAGGTGAAAGAAGATTAGATTTTCCATTTAAGAATGACACTAGATATCGGATTTGATACTAGATTTTGGGTTTGTCCAGCCACATTGGTACCTAGTTAAAGATGGATACTATATACATTTTTAGTACAGGTGAATCAGCAAGTAGCCCTCATTTTATGGAACAGATTCTGTCTCTTGGTGTCTTAACACAGTATTTATTTCTCATCACTTCACCAAGCAGTGCAGGCAGGCAGGAGACTCTCTGCTCCATCCAGTCACTCAGGGACCATAGGCCTCCATCCAAAGCTGTACTGCCCAATGTGGTAGCCACTAGCCACATGGGGTGGTTTAAATTAATTAAAATGAAATAAAATTAAAAATTCAGTTCCTCAGCCACACGAGCTACATTTCAGTGCTCAGAGAGCACATGGCTGCCATATTGGACAGCAAAGACATAGAACATCTCATCATCAATCACGGAAAACTCTACTGGATGGCGATGCAGGAGGTTTATGGGTGAGGCCTGCAGGTGCCATACTTCACTTTTGCCCACATTCCACAGGCAGAGCTTGGCCACACAGCCACACCTAACTGCCAGGGAGACAGGAAAATGTAGTCGAGCTCTCTGCTCTGGAAGAAAAGGAATGGGTTTAGTGAGCATTTGCCAGTTTCTGCCACAGATATAGTCTAGCAAATTCTTAAAATAAAAACTTAATTTCCCAACTGAGTTCTGTAACAAAATCAAATTGATGATCCTAAAAGGAGAATACCTCCCCAAAGACTGTTTTAAATTTTAAACAAGGAAGAGTTAAGATGGTGGTCAGGCTCATGCTCAAAGTCACAGTTCTCTAAAGGCATCTTGCCACACATACACTTACCTAATCCCAAGCACTGCCAACTGCTCCATTTACTACCTCCACTTCCTTACTGCCCCTTGACTCAGCATTTATACCTGTGCAGAGATACATGAATCAGCATGCACAGGCAAATCTTAACTCCCTTCTAATCTTTCTGTGTGCCTACCATGTCTGAAGCATGTATTTGAACTTGAATGGGTTCAATTCAATTCAACAACCTTCACTTGACTGTGATATGCACAAACTACATGCACGAGGAGCTCTAGGGAATTTAAAGAGGTGAAAGACACAACAGCCCAAGGAAAGTTGGAAATGCTTTTAATACATTGAGCTGAGATAAATGCCCAAACAGAGATACAGAAATGGGCATTCAATAGCATGAGAGATGATGTCAGGGAAGGAAGCAGGAAATGACTTCATCAAAGAGAAAACAACATAACACAGACTGGTAACACTGAGTCTGATTTCAACAGGCTAGAATGTTGGGGAGAGGGTCCAAGAAGAGCAGGTGGCTTTCCTAGCCTTGCCCATAAGACAGGATGGATGGCTGTGCACCCAGGGTCACTCTCTGAAGGGGAGTCATTTCCCTAGTTTCTGTCCCACCATTTGAGCCTCTTCCCTGTCCCCATAAGTCTCACCACCATCCCTTGCTCCTGACTACCAAGCTATGTCCAAATTAGCTGGAGCAGAGAACCTAGAAAATGGGCTGAGCTAAAGGGAGGGTGAGGCCACATCCTTGAAGGAAACATTGATTATGAAAACACATTGGAAGGTTTGAAGGATCACACAAATTTGAGATAAGATTGCTATTGCTATCTGCTAAGGTGTCTGCATGGAGCAGAGTGGGAAATAAAGTCAAGGAGTTCCACTAGGCTATCCCCAACATCACTTCCAATCTAAAATTTCAAGGCCCGATAGTTTTTGTCATCGGCAAGATTCCTGAGCACACTGGGTTTTAGCAAATCCTTCTCTTTCTATGTTAAATTCTTCCACTCTACTGCCATTATCCTAGCTCAAGTCACCATCATGCCCTGCCTGAACAACGCAAAGAAACTCCTAGCTGATCTCTGCTTTCACTCTTGCCTCCTCCACAAGAACTTATCCACCTGCAGCCAGAAAGACCTTTCTAAAACCCATCGATGACTTCCTGTTGCCCTGAAAAATAAAACCTAAACTCACCACAGCCTGCCAGCCCAACCAAGTCTTATACTACCTTCCTCTTCCTCACCAACTCTAGCCACACTGGCCTCCCAGACAGTTCCTAAAACACATGAAGTTCTTTCCCATCTCACGGCCTCTGCAATTGCTATTTCTCAGCCTGCAACACTAGTCCCCAGATCTTCACATGGCTGGATCAGCTCAAAGGCTACAATTTGGATGACCCTTAAGTGCCCTATCCCAAATAGCTCCCATCCCCAGTTTCTGTTCCAGAATTTTCTGGGGCTATCCCTAGGATTCTACTCTTCCCTCGTTCCATGTTTTCCTGCCAGAGATCTCATCCATTCTCCTGCCTTCTGCTCTCACTTCCATGCACATTTGCACATTTTGTGGCAGCACTCACCTCTGTGCAGCGTAGTTCCACATTCTCAGCTAGCTCCTGGGTGTTCCCACCTATATGTACCCACCTATATGTTCCCTGTGTAGATCTGGGAAACTGGAACTCACCATCTTTTGCAAACCACTTCCTATTCATTTCTCCCTTATTTCTGCTAATCTCACCACCATCCTTCCAGTTTCTTAAGCTTATAACTTCACAGTCATCTTTAATAAACCCTTCATATATAATTAATAACTAGCTTTTCTATAGTATTATACAGTGTATAAAGGGCTTTCACATATCATTGTATTAATCATTGAAGTTGTCATTATTATAACAGCTTTATTGAAGTAGAACTGAATATAATGTGAAACCATTACTAAAGTCAAGATAATGAACAAATCCATTTTCCCAAAAAGTTTCTCCATGCTCCTTTGCAATCTTTCCCTCGCCTGTCTCCACTTCCCCTCGCCTGTCTCCACTTCCCCATCCTCTCCAAGCAATCACTGATACACTGTCACTATATATGGGTGTGAATTTCTTAAAATTTTACATAAGTGAAGTCATATGTTACATGCTCATTTTTGCCTGGCTTCTTTCATTCAGCACCTTATTCTGAGATCCATTCCATGTTGTAGCTCATATCAATAGTTCATTCCTTTTTATTGCTGATTAGTATTCCATCATATTGATATGCCAGTTTGTTTATCCATCTGTCTGTTAATGGATATTTGGATTGTTTCCAGTTTGGGGCTATCAGAAATACAGCTTCCATGAACATTTTTGTACAAATCTTTATATGGATATATGTTTTCATTTCTCTTGGCTAAATAATTTAGAGTGGAATGGTTGTATCATTTTGTAAGTATATGTTTAACCTTTCTAAAAACTGCTAAATTGTTTTCCAATGTGATGGTACCATTTATGTATCCGATTCCCATAGAACCAGAGTTCCAGTTCTTTCACATCCTTGCCAATATCATCAGTCCTTTTAGTTTCAGCCATCCTAATAGGCATGCAGCGGTGCCTTCTTGAGGTTTTATTTGCATTTCTCTAATGACTAATGATATTGAGAATATTTTCATGTGCTTATTTACCACTCAATTGAATTCAGTTTGCTGAGATTTTGTTTGGAATTTGTGTAACTATGTCCATGAGGGATATTGGTCTCTAGTTTTCTTACGATATCTTTTGTCTTGTTTTGGTATCAGTGTAATGCTGGCCTCATAAAATGAGTTGAGAAGTATTCCTTCCTTTTCCATTTCTAGATGAGTTTGGGTAGAAATGATACTATTTCTTATTTAAGTGCTTAGTAGAATTCACCACAAAGTTATCTGGGTCTAGAGTTGTCATTGTGAAAAGGTTTTTCATCAAAAATTTTATTTCTTTAATAGATATGCAGCTATTCAGATGATCTATTTTTTCTTGACTAATCTTTGGCAGCTTGTGTCTTTCAAGGAATTTTTCCATTTGATCTAAGTTGTTAAACTTATTGACATAAAGTTGTTTATAATATTCTTTTTTCATAATATTATTCTTACTGTCTTTTTAATATCTGTAGGCTAGTAATGTCACCTCTCTCATTCTTAATGCAGGCTGAGTATCCCTTCTCTGAAATGCTTGGGACCAGAAGTATTTTGGATTTTGGAATATTTGCATTATATTTTCTGGTTGAGCATCTCTAATCCAAAAATCCTATATCCAAAATACTCCGATGAGCATTTCCTTTGAGCATGACCTTTGAGTGACATGTTGATGCTCAAAAAGTTTTGGATTTTGGAGTGTTTCAGATTTTGAATTTTCAGACTGAAGATGTTCAACCTGCGTTGGTAGCTTGTATCTTCTTTCATTTTTACATGATACGTGTAGCTATAGACTTATCAATGTTACTGACTTTCTGGAAGGACCAGCTCTTGGTTTCATTGATTTTTCTCTGCTTTTCTGTTTTCTATGTAACTGATTATGGCTCTGATATTTATTATTCTCTTATACTTACTTTGGGTTTACCTTGCTCTTCTTTTTCTTATTTCTTAATGTGGAAGCTGAAGTCACCACTGAGACCTTTTTTCTTTTCTAATATAGGCAGTTAGTGCTATAAAGTTTGCATCTTTGTGTTTGCAGTGTATTTCTTGTAGGCAGGATATAGTTGGGTCTTGCTATTTTATCTAATCTGACAATGTCTTTGTCTTTCAATTGGGGTATTTATTGACATGGTGGGATTTAAACCTATTACTGCTTTTTTTCTATTTGTCCCACATGCTCTTTATTCCCTTTTTCTACTTTTTCTGCCTTCCTTTGTATAAACTGAGTAGTTAGTATGGTTCTATTTTATTTCTATTGTTGACTTATTAGCTACAACTCTAATATTTTAATGTTTGCTTTAGGATTTATAGTATATGTATTTATCTTACAACTCTCTACCTTCAAGTGACAGCACACCACTTCACATATAGTATAAGAACCTTACAAGAGTACATTTCCATTTCTCCCCTCCCAACCTTTGTTCTATTTTTGTCATGCCTTTGACTTTCACATAAACCCTACCCTACATTGTTACTACTTTCATTAAACAGTACATTTATTTTAAAGATATTTAAATAATAAGAAAAAATTCCATATATTTATCCAAGTAGTTACCATTTCTGGTGTTCTTTATGCCTTTTGATAGACCCAGAATTCCATCTGGTAGCTTATTCCTTCTGCCTGAAGGGTTTCCTTTAACATTTTTTGTAGTGTGGTTCTGCTTTCACATTTTTTATGTCTGAAAAAATCTTTATTTTTCCTTCATTTTTGAAAGATATTTTCTCTGGACTTAAAAATCTAGGTTGGCATAAGTTTTAGTCTTTCAACACTTTAAAGATGTTACCACTGTCTTCTTATTTACATTGTCTCCAAAAGAAATCTGCTATTATCCCTATCTTTGTTCCTCTATACATGATGTGTCTTTTTTTTCTTCTGGCTGCTTTTAAGATTTTCTCTTTATCAGTGTGCTATGGTCTAAATGTTTTCTCTGCTCCTCCCAAAAAAATCTATATGTTGAAATCTAATCACCAGTCCGATAGTATGAGGAGGTAGAGCCTTTGGGAGGTGATTAGATCAGGAGGGTAGAGCTCTCATGCATAACTGGAATTAGTCCCCTTATAAAGGCGACCCCAGAGAGCCAGCCACCCCTTTCCAGTACGTGATTCACTGTTTATAAGTCAGAATGTGGGCCCTCACCGGACACCAAATCTGCCTTGATCTAAGATTTCCCAACATAAAGAACTATGAAAAATAATTTTTTTTTTTTTTTGAGACAGAGTCTTGCTCTGTCACCCGGGCTAGAGTGCTGTGGCATCAGCCTAGTGCACAACAACCTCAAACTCCTATGCTCAAGCAATCCTCCTGTGTCAGCCTCCTGAATAGCTAGGACTACAGGTGCATGGCAACATGCCTGGCTAATTTTTTCAATTTTCAGTACAGATGGGATCTTGCTCTTGCTCAGGTTGGTCTCAAACTCCTGACCTCAAGCAATCCTCCTGCCTTGACCTCCCAGAGTGCTAGGATTACAGCTGTGAGCCTCACCATACCTGGCCAAATTTCTACTGTTTATAAGCTACCCAACTTATAGTATCTTATTACAGCAGTTCAAACAAACTAAAATATAGTGGTTTTGACCAATGTGATTATGATGCCTGTTGGCATAGTTTTATTCAAGTTTCTTGTGCTTGGGGTTTTTGAGCTTCTTGAATTTGTGGATTTATAGTTTTTGTCAAATTTGAAAATTTGTAGCCATTATTTCTTTAAATATTTTTTTCTGTCCCTTCTCTCTCTTCTCTCCTTTTTGGACTCTAATTAAGTATATTAGGCCACTTGAAGTTGTTCCACAGCTTACTAATGCTCTGTTCTTTATTTTTCAATTATCTCTTTCTCTTGTGTTTTACTTTGGATATTTTCTACTGCTGTATGACATTAAGTTCACTAAACTTTCCTTCTACAAAGTCTAACCTACTATTTATCTCATCCAGTGTATTTTTTATCTTACACATTGTAGTTTTAATTTTTCAACATTGGATATGGCCTTTTTGTATCTTCCATGTCTCTACACAACTTTTTGAACTTATGTAATACAGCTATGATAATTATTTTAATGTCTTTGTCTACTACTTCTAACATACACATCAGTTCTCATTGATTTACTTTATTATATGTGTATTTTCCTGCTTCATTGCATGCCTGATAATTTTTGACTAGATGATAGACATTGTGAATTTTACCTTATAGGATACTGAAAATTTTTGCTCTGTAAGTATTTGTGAGCCTTGTTTTGAGATGCAATTACTTTCAAACACTTCAATCCTTTTGTGTCTTGATTTTAAAATTTGTTACACAGATCATGTTCCGTCTAGAAATAATTTTTTGCCTTCTATTGAAGAAGACTCTTCTGTGTACTCTACCAAATGTTCTTGAATCTTGAGGTTTCCACTCTGTCTACTGAGAATAGGCACTATTTATAGCCCTGTGTAAATTCTGGGCACTGTTACTTCTAATCCTTTCAGGTGGTTATTTCCCCAGCCTTGGGTAGTTTCTTCACACACACATGCACTCAAAAGTACTCAGCTAAATATCAAAACGGATCCTCTACAAACGCCTGAAGTTCTGTCTCTCTACAACTCTCTCCTCTCCCTTACTCTGTCCTCAAACTCTAACCACTTTCCTCTCCCCAGCTCTCAGCTCTGTCTCCTCACTTCAGGGAGTCTGCTGGAACCTACCTGAGTTTTCATTCCCTGTAATGTGGCCTAGAAACTCTCTCAAGACAGTAAGCTGGGAAATCACAGGGTTCAAGTGCTTCTCATATCTCAGAGATTACTGTGCCTTTTTGCCCACTGTCCGATATCCTGCAAACTATTGTTTTATACACTGTGTCTGATTTGTTGTTGTTGTTTCAAGTGGGAAGTTCAATATGGTCCGTTTTACTCCATCTTGACCAGAAGCCAAATCTCTTTCATTATTCTTGTACTCACATTACAAATGTGAGTAAATCGAAGAGAGGGTCAGTCTACGCTTCCAAACTGCAAGTGGTCTCAAATCCCACAACAAATCTAGCTCCAAGTTCTGTCAATTATTCCCCTTTTCTCCATTTCTCTTTCCATCACCATGGTTCAAATCTTGTCATCTGAACTATCAAAATAGTTGCCTCTTAACAAAGTGGTAAAGGATAAAACTATGTGCATTTTATTTATATTTATATGTTGCTAGCAGCTCCTGCATGTTGGGGTGTGATAAATATAGGGAGAATGTATAGTGTAGTATTAAGAGTATGGAATTCTGGAACCAGACTACCTAAGTACATGTCCTGGCTCCACAATTCACTAGTTATATGACCTTGCGCAAGTCATTTAACCTCCTTATGCATTCATTTTTTGCCTATGGCACTGAAATAAGAGTTGTATCAATCTCAGAGAATTCTTGTGAAGATGAAATGATTTAACATATATAACGCATAGAACAGTGCCCGGCACACAGTAAGCATTGTTTAAGTGCAAGCTAGTATTATGGACTCGTCAACTGACCTTCTTGCTTTTAATTTCTCTTCCTTTAATTTATTCTCCAGAAGGTAATTCTTTAGAAGACACTTCCTAAAATCCAAGTTTTATCCTAGTACATCCCTTCTGTAAAACCTCTGGTGGCTCCCCTTGTAACCTCCAGCCCAGCCCTCATCTCCAAACTCATCTCCCTACCGCCGCCACCACCACATGAACTCTTTGCTCCAGTAACAGATTCATTTGCCAGACTCCACTCATTTCTTCTGGCCTTTGTTCACACAATCACCTCCACTTGGAGTTCCATTCTACAGCACTCCTCCACCCAAGTCTACCCCCAATCGAAATCCTATCTGTCTTTAAAAGTCCAACTAAAACGCCACCTCTCTTATAAAGCCTATCCTTATC
Source organism: Lepilemur ruficaudatus (assembly GCA_963574885.1). NCBI lineage: Eukaryota > Metazoa > Chordata > Mammalia > Primates > Lepilemuridae > Lepilemur > Lepilemur ruficaudatus. The sequence goes on along the minus strand of CAUYRT010036844.1, from coordinate 9,756 downwards.
ACTCTAAAGATATTTCATCTCTGTGTCCTCTCAACTCCCTTTGCAACAACTTTCCATGATTTTCATATGACTCTTATTTACTTTTTTTTAGTACTTGTTATCATAGTCCTATGTACCCAGAAGATACTCAGTAAACATTTACTCAATGAACAAATAAATGAATTTGACTCAACTAATTAAGGCAAGGGACCATACAGAAAATTCTTTCCTTAGCCAGTTCTTCTTCCTGGGAGAAGTTAAGCTCCTCATCATGCAAATGGTAGGAAGAGCTGAGCCCAAAACAGTCACATTATCCCTGGTAGCCTCAGGGATACAAAAGTAGCAAAGGCCACAAAACTCCTGTCTCCAGTTTCCAGGCTCTTAAATGTGTCTAATTAACTCAGCCTTACTGAGTCAAATGTGCCAAAGAGAAGAGAACATCCCACCAAATATAGACTCAGCCACCATCCTCCCCTGGAAATAGAAACTGAGAGACAGCAAAAGCTTAGGGTGCAAAGGAAGAGTGACATGATGTCAAAGGATAGGAACTGGTTCCCATCCCTGCCAACCCTGCAACAAGCAGGAGAGAAACCAGACAATGGGAACTGCTCCCCATCCCCTCCCACCTCAAGCTACAAGGGACCTTCCCTAAAAGTTGGGAAACAGGAAACAAAGGAAGATGTGACACAAGCTGCCTCTCAGCTTGAGGTCCTCTATGCCTCTGTCTCCTAGAGACTAAGAGAGGAAAACAGAATTAAGACATAAAAACCTGTCCCTGCAGGCTCGTCACTGCTATACTGGCTCAGGAAACATCTGGCAAGCCAATGCTGTCATAGAAGGCAAAGTGGCATGTCCAGCCCTCCTTCCCTTTTTCTTATCTCTGCCGCACAAAGGTAAATAGCTTACCTTCCTGGGTGGGTAACCATGGTCAGGGTTTATTTTAAAGCAGATGACAACAATAAAAAAAAAAAAAAAACCTGGCATGCATACAAATTGTATGATTTGTAGAAATTTTGTCCCAAAATATCTCCAAACCCCAAGCCCACCCTCTTTCCCAGCCACCTTAGGTTTCTACCCTGCAATCTTCACACAGCTCAGGCCCTTGCCTGGCTCTATTCACTTAACAAATATTTATTGAGTGCCTTAAGTGTGCCAAACTCTTGCACTAGCAATCAAAGAGTGAGAAAATGTACACATAGTTTCTGCCCTGATGGAGATTACAGTCTACAGAGAAAGTCAAACATTAAATAATTTACTTTTATATATAATATAGATATTATAATATGTAATAATTAATTATACATTAAAGTATAAGTAATTTAATAAATGAATAATGTACAAGGATAAATATGTGATTATATAACATGGAAAGTTCTAAGCAGGGGTAGTACAGGGCGCTGTTAGAAACCTGCCACCAGAAAACTCAGCCTCATCTGGGGAATCAGGAAAGATCTTCCAGAGGAGACTGAGGGATGAGTAGGAGCCAGCCAGTCATGGAGAAGGGTGGACGAGGGGCTTCACTGCTTGACATCATTTACCAACAAGGTGACCTGGGGCACAGTGCTTAACTTCCCAGTCTCAGTTTCCTCATCTGTAAAATGGGAATCATCACAGTACTACCTACTTCCCAGAGCTGTTGTGAGGGTTAAAATGAGTTAACTTGACACATATTGTATGCATAATGTGTTTAGGATGTTCCCAACCAAGTAAGCACCAAGTGTTTGCTATTGTTATTGTGGCTGTTCCTGATTCTCCAGGAACGAGCTCATGTTGCTCCTCTTGGGAGACCCCATCAGATGCCCCCAGAGGTCTCGGTTCAAACCTTGTGCTTGGGGGTTAGGTTTCAACGTATGGATGTAGGGGGCACATAAACATTCAGTCCATTGCACACTGTCGGTACCTGGCATGGTAAGCACAATGGGCACATTCTATAAACATCTGTTGAATAAATTAACAAATTCCCATCACGCTGTTTCCCATGGATGCTATCCGTCCACTGAATAGCTCAGCACTCTGTGGTCTCCCCACCTTCAGTGTCTGGAAACCTTCTCCAGAGCAACTGTTTTTCTTTTACTTTACAAAAACGTGACACTTGTGACTAATTGTGCTTCTTTTTTTATTCTGGCTCTAAAGCAGCTCAGAGACAAATGTGAAGTCCACTTCATAACTGTGAAGACATTTACGGCACACGATGCACCAGCTCTTTGTTTAGCCTTAACTATGTTGTATTCTTTTCCCTTCACTCTGGCAATTCTTTTGTATCTTTTATATGTATTGTTTGATATATGTAGACGTGCAAAAATTATACACAGAGCTCAGGTGTAAGCAAACATTTAAATATACCTCTTTTTTTAAAGCCAAAATCAGTTTTATTATTGAGCCCAAAATCCTTCTGGGCAGTGGGGTGAGGGGAATTTAAACTTGCTACTGAAAGTTATTTAAGGACTCTATTGACTTTTACGTTATCTCAACCTTTTAGGGGCAAAAACTTAAAGTTGAATTTCCTACCGAGGCTGTTTCTCCCCTGTTCTCCTAATAATCGAAGGATGTCTGGCTTTCAGGAGGCACTCAGGCATCCTGATGGCATTGGAGAAAGGACTTGTAGGTCTTCATGGGTCTCTAGTATAGGGTGGCGGGTCTGGCCTAGGCCTGGGCAGCTGGAATTCACTGCTTCTCATTCGGGTGTCACACTTCAGGCTGGTACCAGCTGCTAAGAAAACACCTCCAGGTGTGAGGTCCCCACCTTTGAGGCCTGTGTTTTAGAACTATAGGATGGCTTTCATTCGACAAATTCCCGTGAGAGCTTTTTAAGCTTCCCAAATCCCAGAATGCCTTAGTAAATGTATGGAGAATTACCTTCCCTCCCAGGGGACTCTGAGTGACTGTCAGACCAAGGCTCATAACACCACAGCCATGCATTTTTCTCCTGTGGCCCAGTCGGATTGGGAAGCAGAGCCTAAAGAATACAGCCTTTAAAACGCCTTGGTAGCAAGCCAGGTAATTTCTCCAGTTTCCAACCCCCACACTGCGTTTTGTGTGAGGCTTGAATTAGTGGAAATTTCCAAGCTAGAAATACCTTGGAGCCTACTAGCTTTGAAATGTTGACACGCAACTATTCACTGGTGCTTAGAGTCCTGCATAATCAAGTGAGGAATGTCCTAACCTGAACTAGTGCGGTGACTTAGAGGAAAGACTCCGCAACTCTCTTCCACAGCATGTGCTTGGACCCTTGCGGATCATGCTTCTGTTAGCAGAGAGTCATCATCCTGATGCAACATCATTAATACAAATCCTAGCCATGATTTGAAAAGAACATACTGTGGTCCAAGTGCTTTGCATACATCATCTTTACTCCTTGAAAAAGATACAGGGAGGCTATTCCGAGACCCACTCTAGGAATGCGGAACTGAGAAACCTGACTTCAAAACCATGCTCATTCACCCAGCTGCCCTCAAGATATCTCATTTCTCTGCTTTCTTGGAAAGTTGGAAACAAATTCAGTGTAAACAAAGATCAAAAAAAAAAAAAATCTTTCGGGCGGTGAGGGGCTTTCTTTACCAAATTTTTTCAGAGTCTGCTCTGTGGCCACTCCCATTGATGCTGACTCTGGCCAAAACACTGCCCCCTCCTCACTGGTCCTGTCCTCTGCCCCCACCCACATTTTTCCATCCTCACCAGACAGAAGAGAGAAAATGTCAGATGTAAATTTTGAAAAGCAGCTCCTACAGAAGCTCCATAAGGATGTCTGAATTGTTTCTGTTATACAACTGAACGACCTTCTCTTGCTTAAATTGATATTCTTGTTTCAAGCTCATTTTGATTTTCAGCTGCTTTTATCATTTCTAATTCAGATGACTTTAATGACTTCAGAAATCTTTTCAACAATAAGATCTGCACCACAGGTTCTCTGTGGAAAGAGTTTTCATTTGTCACCTAGTTATAAATACCTTCTTTCCGGTTATTCCGGTAGACCTGTGATGCATTTTCTTTTGCCAAGTACTTCACAAGACAATCTATCAAAAGCATTGGTAAGGTTATTCTGAAAGCTATATAAGAAATAAGACATTATTTTCAAGGAAAGCAGAGTAAGTAACAAATAAGTAGGCATATTTCTCCTAGTTCTGGAGCAGAATTATATCTGTTGCATTTGAAAATGATTAAAATACAAAAAGCTAATGTACCATATCTTACCCATCCCTTATGAAACAATCTTTTAAGTAGTCAAGTTATTCTGTTATTTTTACCTTCTAATTAAAGTATAAGCATAATTATTAACTCAAATCAAGTTCACTTGGAAAGTCGCAAGCTTTGATTTATTTTTTATTAATTTCTTCTGCAACTCTGGGACCTTTGAGGCAACAAGTGAGAGCTCCCTAAATGTTCTGCAAGGTTGGAGCACACACAGCAAAAATAAATGTCCAGGTGGTCCTGTGAAAAACTGAGAAAAAAAATTCCTGGGGCCCAAAATGGAAAAAAGAAAATTCGAAAGGAGAAATGAGACAGTGCCAATTCAATTAAAAAACAAGTTTCTTAAGCAGCACTTTGGACAAGGCACCAGATCAAAGGTCTTCCACAAATTCTAAATTTTACTAAGAAGCTGCCTTGATCCTGGTGAGCAAAAGGATCGCTGAGTATGGAAGGTGCAACCACAGTACTCTTTGGCATGGCCACGCTCCACGGATGGAAGGGTAGGAAATGCGGATCTCTCCCAGGAAGCCAGATGTCCAGGGCCCAGTCTGAGCCCACCCCTGTGCTCCCCCCAGAAGTAGCTAATAGGATATGTGAAGAATGCAGCTGAGGCCTCCTTCACCAAACACATAATCACATAATAGAAAGAGGAGCAGGTTTTAAGGGATGCAAACCTCCATGCCATTGCCTCTTTACCTATAAAACTGAAACAACCTGAGATGGCTGTTGTGAGGCTTATAGATCACACACGTAAATGCCAGGCACAAAAGGAGCCCTCAAGGGATGGCACCTACTACTATTATCAGCATTAGTATCATCTCTGCAGTGATCAATCATTTCTGAAAGAAATCTCAGGTTCCAAGAAGTGAAGCAAATTGCCTCAACAAAGAGGCAACAGGGTCAGGGCTCCAAACCTTGACCCCCGTGACTGCAGGCTGCCACTGAGCCCGCCAGCATGCCAGGATGCACTCCCCTCCTCCAGCAGCTCCTGGGAAACCCCGTGGCAAATGCCATCCTCAAAGTGCCCCAGGTGAAATCAGTTCCACCAGATGTATTTATTGAGTCCTACCGTGAGATAACCTGTTCTCATGCAACCCGCAAACCACATGGATCCAGTGCAGGGGGGAGGTGGAAGGGAGGATACAACCCAAAAGGGGTGATGTGTGAGAAAGGCTTCAGATCTCTCCTCCAACTTTAAAACAGAAGGTGCAAGATACGAATAACCATTCAGCGAGGCAGCCAAATGAAAACCAGGTCCCCAAGGTGGATCCCGTCTTCTGGGGGGGGCCCAATCCCAGATTCCATTGACAGTCTTTCTCCACCTCTCTTTCTCCACCTCTCACCAGCCTGTGGGTGTGGAGTCAGAGTAACAAGGATACCCCCACGTTCACAGGCTCTGGCAAGCCTTGGCTGCCCTGCAAGATCTCCCAGTTACAGCAGAAAGTCCCCAAGAGTCACCTCCCGTGTGCTCCCCAGCCAGTTTCCACAGGACATCAGCCCTAATCTTCCTCTCCCACTGTGGCCCCCTCATCTGCTTCCTCTCATGAGGATGCCAGTGGCTGCCAGCACCACCATCACCGGCCTCAACAGACTGTGCCCAGGTGCCATTTCCTGCTACATGTCAGGACGCCAGAGCAGGCCCACGGCTCCTGCAACAGGGAGGAAACCCCCTCTCCTGTCGGCCAAGTCCAATGCAACCCCTGGAGCTTCCACCCAGGCTGCCCCCCTGCTGTCCAAACTCTGGAGTCAGGGTAGGAAAGGAGACAGCATCTGAGGTGGCCACTGGCCTATCCACCCTAGCCCAGGTCACCCCTTGCTCATTTTTCAGTAGAACAGCAAATCATGCCAATAGGCTACAGCTTACCCCAATTCACTACCTCCGAACTTCAGGAGCTCTCAAAGGCTAGAGTGGCCACACGGGTAGGCGCTGTCCTCACGCACACTCACTGTTAACCGGCTCTCCTTCCCCGGGCCGCATGCTCGATGCAGCGACCTGCCTAGGCCAGAGCAGATAAGCCCTCCCAGGCCCTCGGTGGACTGCGGGGGAAGAGAGGGGCTTGGCTAATGAGCGCTTGCAAAGCCTTGTGCGGAGGAAAGGCTGGGGAACCACTCATTATCCCAGCAGCCCTGCCAGCAAGAAGGAGGTCACAGGCAAGGGAGCAGGAAAAGCCTCCCGCCCGCTTTTGCGGTGGCACCTGGCTTTCCCCACAGAGGCGGGAGACTCAGGCCCAAGCGGATCCAAAAGCAGCTACTTCCTCCTCCCACACCCCACAGCCTCCTCAAGGGGAAATCTGCTCCCTGGAACCTCACTGAATTGTGTGCTCCACCCAGAATCCTGTCCCCTCATGTCACCACACACACCCCCCAAGGCACAGCTACTCACCAAGGCCATAGCCTCATTCCACTTTCCCTTGTCCAGATCTTCATACTCTTTCTTGTGCCCTCCTTCAACTCAACGCCTCTGTCGACCCATCCGTCCCTGTTACTTCCCCAAAACGTCTCTGAGGTCTGGCCTTCCTACCTAGCACCTTCTCGGACAGTCTCCTCCCCACCTCTGCCCACAGCAATTCATCACACAAAGTGTCCACTGCGTGCCTGCCGTGGGCCAGGCACCGCTCCCTGCTCAGGATGGATCATGAACACTGCTGAGCTCCCTGCCACACAGGACTCACGCTCTAAGGACAGACCACTAACTGCAGGCATGGCATGTAGGTGAGGCAGCTGATCAGTGCTATGGAAAAAGGAAACCACGGAGCATGAAGGGGAGGGTGTGGACACAGGGAAAGTGAATCTCAGAGTCCAGTGGAGGAGACCAGGAGGCTTTGATGAGACGGTAAAATCTGAACAAAAACCTGAAGGAGGTAAGGGAGACAGCCAATCAGATTCACGCAGGGAAAAGCATTCCAGTTTATGGACAGCCAGTGTGGAGGCCCCAAAGGGAAGAGCATGCCTGGCCTGGCCTGCCTCCAGGCTCTGCCACCTCCCACTTCCTGAATGCCACTGTCTGTTTTCCCTGTGCCGGCCACCTACTCGGGAAATTACAAGGGCTTACAGGTGAACAGAGGGCCAAGTCCGGACTTCTAACTCTGGTGATGAAGACGTCCCGCACCCTGTAATGCATACTGTTGGAGCCTTGTTCCTGACGACTGGCCCTGCAACCTCACTGAAAGCCCTGCCCTCGGGCCGCTTCCCACATCCTCATGCAGAGAGCCAGGAGCACGGGGGAGTCTAGGTCCCCCACTCCGCAGCAGCCTGTAGCCAATGATTAACTAAGGGGACTGTGTCACTCGCCCTCGCCTAGTGGTTGACAAACTCTTCCACGTCATTAATGCTCCCAAGCTCCCTAGGGATCAGGCTGAGGCTGGGATGTCACCTGAAACTGCACCCCGCTTGGTGTCTTCCTCACCCCATCCTGCCCCTCAGTCTAGTCCTAGTCCTTGCTGAGTGGAACTGAAGCGATGTGGGTCTCGTTGTCCCCTGTCTGTGGTGCAGCAACGTGGAACAAGGGGCTCCAGGGAAGACCATGTGAGGTGACCATCTGATCCACACAACTGGACTCAGAAACATGGCTGTGACATGTTCCCCCAGGCAAAACTGTGCCCACAGGGTGTTTAGGGGCCTATGCGGTGCACGGTGTCAGGCCTGTGATGGGACACCTACACCCTTCCAGTGTCCCCCAGCCTCTCCAATGAACTTATCACAAACTCATCATGGGGCTCCTGAGGAGCACCCCAGGGTGAGGGTTACAGCTGAGGGTCAGTCAGCCCAAGGCAAGACCATCAGTGCCTATAAAATGGCAAAAGAGTCTATCTTTGCTCTCTCCATCTCCTCATTCATATTCCCCCAACTTCCCCGTTTCCCTTGATGTTCCTTTCTGAACCCTATTCCCATCATACTTTGCTCTAATCTCCAATGCTCTAATCAGAGCTGCCTCCAAGAGACATTTTTGTTTCAAGAGAGCTGGCAAAACTTAGGTAGTCAGGGAGTCCAGAATAATTGTCCTTGACAACTGCACAGTGTTTGACGAAGTATGCAGTATTTTCACACTCATGGTTCCATTAGCTCCCAGTAGCAATCCTGTAAGATGGGCGAGGCAAACAGTACCATCATCTCTGTCCCACTGACAAGGAAACTGAGGTCTGGAGAGGTTAAGTACCTCACTTGAGGCCACGCACCTACTGACCGACAGAGCCACAGCTGGATGAGAAGTGCACCCACGTCAGAAACAGCAGAGACTCTTTCCCACCATGCCCAGGTCCTGCTGTCACCCACAGCTGCGAGGACCACACCTGGGTCCACTCTTCCATCTCTGCACCTACTGGGAAGACACATGAGACTTTGGGCCTCCGGGAAAAAGAAAGTCAGCAGTGAAACAGAGGTGTGTGTGCACTCACGATGCAAACAAAGCTCCTTTCCTTTTGGCCTCTGATAGGAAAAATCAGAAGTTGATGGAGAAAACCTGAAAAAGGTGGATTAAGGTTCATCTAATAGATGCTGAATGCCAGATGCTTCAAAACAGTCCTATAAAGGAAGTGATATTAGCCCCATCTTACAGACGAGGAAACAAGCTCAGAGAAGGCAAATGACTAGCTCCAGACCGCAATCTAGGAAATTCATGGAGCTCTTGCTATGCGCCAGGCACCGTGCTGAGTAGTATATACACTTAATAATTCTAATGATCACTGTTCTGTAGACTGGGGAGGCTGTATGAGTGGAGTAATCATATCACCATATACAGATGTGGAAACTGAGTCCTGTTAAGTCGCGGGCTCAAAGCCACTCACTTTGTAGGCAGCAGAGCCATCCAGGGGACTTACAGATCAAGTCGACCCCCTTCCCCATTACTACTTCAGATAGAAACAGAGCAGTCATCAGTCACAGGCAGAACTTCGGACACCAAAGTGCCATCCTGTAGGAGGGACATCTGTTGTTGAGGAAGATAAATTTGCAGGTGAGAAGGAAGAGAGGAAACAGCTCTCTCCCAGGGGCGATTTCAGAGGCATTAAAAGGCCCCTTTTCATGTTGCCTCCGCCCAGGGCCAGCCGTCCAGCGATGACTCCCTCTTCACTTCGAATGAATGACAATACTGGAGTGTTCCCAGTGGGTCATGGGAAAGGCATCCAACAACCAAACCTCCTGGCCCGAGAAACCTGAGACCTTCCCTGCTACCTCCAGGTAAGCAGCCCCTGCACAAAGTGGAACACTGAGCAGCATGTGGCAGAATAACATTTTTAAATATTAGCCAAGGTTCCCAAAGCCCCCTCTGAATTTCCCTATTTTACTTATTTCATTTCCTTTGTCCTTTCCTCCCTGGGTCTGCTTAGCCAGTACATTGTCACAGGGAAGGAAGAGAGTTAGCTCTTGGCTTTTTTTTTTTTTCCTTGAGACAGAGTCTCACTCTGTTGCCTGGGCTAGAGTGCCGTGGCATCAGCCTAGCTCACAGCAACCTCAAACTCCTGGGCTCAAGCGATCTTCCTGCCTCAGCCTCCCGAGTAGCTGGGACTACAGGCATGTGCCACCATGCCCGGCTAATTTTTTCTATGTACGTTTTCAGTTGGCCAATTAATTTCTTTCTATTTATAGTAGAGA
>CAUYRT010036843.1:0-34784 GCA_963574885.1 Lepilemur ruficaudatus | reverse complement strand
TTTTAAAGAACTCCCTTTATGTGTATCTTGGAGCTTATAGGGTTTTTTTTCATTTTCCTTTTCTATTTTTGTTTTGTTTTGTTTTGTTTTCGCTTCATTTTGAAACATTGTCCTAGCTGTATATTCATTTCATTTCACCTATTCTCTCTCTCTCTCTTTTTTTTTTTTTTTTTGATGGAGTCTCCCTCTTTCACTGGGCTAGAGTGCCGTGGGGTCAGCTTAGCTCACAGCAGCCTCACACTCCTGGGCTCAAGCAATCCTCCTGCCTCAGCCTCCCAAGTAGCTGGGACTATAGGCACGTACCACCACGCCTAGCTAATTTTTCTATTTTTAGTAGAGATGCAATCTCATTCTTGCCCAGCCTGGTCTCAAACTCCTGACCTCAAATGATCTTCCCTCCTTGGCCTCCCAGAATGCTAGGATTGCAGGTGGGAGCCACCGCACCCGGCCCACCAATTCTCTTTAGCTGGCTCTAATCCTCTGTTTAACCTATCCATTGAATATTTTTCCTTAATCATTTTTTTTACTTTTATAGTTTCTATTAGTGTCTTTTTGAAATCTGCCTCTTTTTTTTTGTTTGTTTTCATTATGTCTTTTTTATGCCTGATAGGCCCTATTTCTTTCTCCTGTATGTACACTTCAACTAAACCTACTTTAAAGTTCCACTCAAATTGATTTATTATTTGTGGTCCTTTGGGTGTGGCCATTTATTGTGTTTGCTGATGTCTTAGATCGTTCCATTTCTCCAACTGCTGTCTGGACTGTATCTTCAGTGTGAACTGTTTTTCACACTGGTGGCACATATTTGTGGGTTGTAGATGCTTTCCTCCGGGAATTTTCGTAGTTGCTTCTGTTGGGGCCATAAAAGGAATCTCAGAACCAAATTTTTACGTTTGTATCTGGCCTCAAGGTTTTGCCTCTTGTAGGCAGTTTAAGAATTCTGATCTCATCGTCTCGGGCAGGGCATGTTGAGAGATTCTATTTCTTAAGGGCCATGGACTTGAGCCAGTGGAAAGTTTTTCTGATTCCACTTTAAGATCAGGAAAGGCATTTACTGGTTCTTGGCTCCTGTTAGGGGGTTCAGTTCCAGCTCCTGTGCCAGACGAGCAGCCTTGGCCTGAACTCTATTCTCCATGGAGGTTTTAAAACCTCTACCTGCAAGGCACATATGCGAGACACGTGTCTGCTTCAGTAACTCTTAATGGCCGCACAGTTTCAATTTTTACTCATTGCAACGTTTCTGGCAAGTGGGGAGTTTTCATTAGCCATGTACTTTGAATTTTGTGAAAACCATGTGCATTATGCAGTATTTCTGTGTGCTTTGAGAGGGAAGGGGGCTTCGTGCATGAGTGCAGTCTGCCATCCTGACCTGGAATCTCTTCCATTTCCTTATCAGCGGCTTCCGAGTTACACATGGGTTGTGCCCTAAATATTCATTTGTGAGTTACCAATTTTGAAGTCAGAATATATCTTCCCCAGATAAAGAATGTGGTATGGGGATTAAATGAACGACAGTGCAAGCTTCACTGCTTGGGAGATGAGCTACAAGGTTTGGGTTCCGTTAGGAGAAATTCGGGTAGCTTCAGGATGTATTCATCCCCATTCAAAATCTAGCTTTCAGGCTGGCAGGTTCAGATATGTGATTTATCTACACAACAGTTGTAGATCCATCTCTCAGAAAAGGACTCATTCAGATAGAGTCTGATGTGTAAAACCAGAATGCCAATTTAAAAATTTATCACGAGCGCTATAACTGTTAAGGGAATTGACACTTAAGAGACCCCCTACATCACATTCTTTCCCTGGAGGCGAGCTCTGTGGGAAGCCTCCAATCAGAAGGTCTCCTGTTGAGCATAGAATCTAAGCAAAGAGGTTTTTAATTATGTGATCTTGAAAGTTGAATGGCCTCAGGATCTGACAACTTGCTGAGTCCACATCTGTCATAGGGGCCTATTTTGCCTGTGGGACCATCACAATCAAAGCCCATTTGACAAGGCAACCTGCCCTGCGGACAGAACTTGGGCAGTCTCTGCCAACATTTGTTTCTCTGCGCATCTTGGATCAAGGTTAGGGGTATTGCAGGGTACCCTGAGCTGGCACTTGTCTTCAGGACGCCAGACCTGTCTTCAGGCAACTGGAGGATGGTTTTCCCTGGGAGAGCTCCCTGCACTCTCTGCACATCTTTCGATCTGGTGTCTTCAAAGCCTGGTGAATGTGAGGGACTTCTGGACAAGTCTTGTGCTCTCAGGACACATGGAAGCTCCCATTCACCACTGGGGTAGGGCTGTACTCTGGTTTAACGTTGAAGATTGAGACCGCCTGCATACACAGAGCTCAACGATCTGTACTGACAACTAACACCACCTGTGTGTCAATATGACTTTATTAAATTGGTCCAGAAAATCCTTGCTCAGAAGAATAAGACTGTAAATCAATAAATATCTTCACTGCTTGGATCAGAAAATTTTTGAAAACCAATTTATTCAAGCAAAAGTTTGTTCCGCTGGGCAAATATTAATAGCTCAATGATCAAACAACTGTATACTTATCTAGACTGTCTGTGTCCATCAGTCCTAAACTATTATGGCTTGAATTTTGCCCAATGCCAATAGCTCACCATAGTGAGAGACCCACCTTAAGTCACTTGAGCCCAGACCCCAAAATCTTATAAATACTTCCTTCTGTGATGCTTCCAAGACTCTGTTAAGTGATGCTCTCTCTGACTGCAATAGATTAGTAAACCTAGTTTTGCTTCATCAGTCGGTAATTGCGGTGGTCTTTCGGGGGAGTCTGTCTTTAGCAGGGTGGCTGCTGGAAGGAAGGCAGAGTGCTGTGTCTTCCTTTACTGTCCTGCTATCTATTGGTCGGTTGGTTTCTTTGGACTTGCAGACAACTGTTGTCTGGGACCTGGGAGATGCTGTGTTTGCTAATGGTCCTGCCCCTCTGGTTACATTGGACCATTTTTAGGGACTTCCATTTTCTTTCACCCACAGTAATTTCCACTGATCTGAGCCCTCTCATTTCTAGTCATCTGTCACAGAGGCTGCATAGTGAGCACCTGTAGATCACAAGCATGTCTGTGACTCCTGGCTTGTGATGGGGAAGGGTGAAAACTATTGGCTCAGAGGTTCTAAAGCACTGAAACTCGAGGATCTGGATTTGGGTGTATTGGGTAACTCAGGGGAGTGTCTGAAAACTGGAATAATTGAGCATCAGTTGAGGGGGGAAATGGTGGGCAAGACTGGGGCAACCCTAAGGCTTTTGAGCCCGTGATGAAGACAACTTGAAAAGGAAATAGACTGAGCCTGCCGTAGCCTCCTGCTGCTCTCCACACTCAGATTTTGAGAATAGGACTGAGGTAGCACTGTGGTGTGACTGTCTCTCCAGGGTCTTAGGGTCAGACCATTCCCCTGTGGATGGGGATCAAACTTCCTCTGAAGGGAATAGGTGGTCCCGCCTTCGATCATCCTGGGAAGACATCAGCTCTGGGGCAGAAAATGAGGACTCCGAAGGTGGATCCAGATTTCTCCAGAAGGGAGAAAGTATCTTCTTTGCTCTAGGGATAGAAGTGAGCTTGGTCTGAACTCCAGGGTATGGGGAGTCCAGTGCATTTCCACTGATGGGGGCAAGTGCCCTGGGCTCACATGATAGCAGGCTGAGGACAGGTGAGGATGGCTCTGGATGCTTACAGTAGGCCACTCTGTGTCGCTTTCCCTTTATATTGTCCCCAAGCCTTCCCTGAAGTCTCGTAGAGGCCTAGTCTCAGCTTTCCTGTGGAAGTTTCCCCAGGAGCCTCTCCCACACACTGGAGGAAGAGGCAAAATGGAAGGGGCAATGTCCCCCCTCCTAAGGCTACAGTGCAGACAGCAGCCACCGTACTGGGAGGTCAACTGTGTCCAGCAATCTCAGAAGCATCATTGGCAGCCCAGGCAGCAGTGAAGGGCCTTGTGCACTCACAGCTGGGTCGTCGCAGAGTGGTGAGGACTGAGACATGCGTAGCTGAGTGAAGGGGACTAAGGAGGGAACTGGGAGTTGTTGACATGCTGAGCATGGGGCTAGAAGCCAAGAGAGATACCTAATTGCTGTCTATTTTTTTTTCCTTTCTATGTCTGTACATCCCTCCACCATACTCTTTCTACTGCTACCAACAGCTGGACTGATGGCCAGTCATGAATTTGGCAGGTGTTGGCCATCCCTTCTGTAGATATCCTATAATGCATGGGATTTTCCTTCTCGATCTTAAAGGAAAGCTCTCAAGACCATCTTTGCTGTTGGTATCAAGCCCGGTCAATTCAGAAAAGCCACTAGAGCAGACACTGTTGGCTGTCTGCCAAATATTCTCTTCTTCTGTTCCCTGCTGGCTGAACCCTGACTGTTCAGGGTGGCATCGTCTTTAGTCAAATTCTTAACCGCTCAGCTCCCTTGTCTGACAGATGAGACAGAGGTGGAAGTCTGCTGGGGGTGTCACTCTTTCTCTCTCCCCTTGGCCCTCCTTCTGTCTTGAAATGATTAAGATAAAGCGTTTGACTTCAAGTCGGTATTTTCACTGCTCTTGCAGGCACATTCATATAGTAAAGAAATATTTATTAAGTGCCTGTGAATGTCAAGTGCAGTGCAAAGTGCCAGTGAATGAAGCTTACACCATCTCTGCTCTTCTGAAATTTATGTTTCTAGTTAGAGAAGCAAACCAGCCAAGTAATTAAACAAACAATAAGGAAATATTAGCTAGTGTATGAGTTCGCTAGAGTTGCCTTAACAATGTACCACAGACTGGGTGGCTTAAACAATGGAAATTTATTTTCTCACATTTCTAGAGGCTAGAAGTTTAAGATCAAGGTGTCAGCAGGGCTGGTGTCATATGACCTTGGCTTGCAGAGGGCTGTCTTCTCCCTATAAATTCACATGGTCTTCCTTCTGTATGTGTCTGTGTCCAAATTTCCTCTTCTTGTAAGGACACTAGTCACGTTGGATTAGGGCCCACCCTAATACCTCATTTTAACTTAATGACTTCTTTAAAGACCCTCTCTCCAAATACAGTCATTCTGAGGTCCTAGGGGTTAAGGACTTCAGCATGTAAATTTTGCTGGGACGTAATTCAGCCCATGACAACTAGCAATAAACAATCTGATGGCAATAAGCCAGGGAGGGGTTGGTGGATACTGGCGGTGGGTGGTCAGTGAAGGCTTTTCTAAAGGGACATGTATTTGAGTGTCTGGAAAGAAAAGAAGAAGGTAGCTACAGAGGCACTGCTGACACTCTTAGGGCAGGGCAGATCCTTAAGGCCACTGTGGCAGACTTCAGTAGTTGAGAACAACTCAACTAACAAAGACTAAAAAATGACTACCTGACTCTCTATAGAAAATTTTCTGATGCCTGGTTTATAGGACTTAAGCTTACTGGATCCCCTCAGCAGCCTTATGAGGTGATAGTGTCAGGATATCTACTTTAGAGATGAAGATTGGAAGCTTGGAGACGTGTGCATCCTGCCCAAGGTTGCACAGCCAGGCTGTCTGACTCCAGAGCCAACTTTCCCTGGTGATGTGCAAGCTGATCCATTGACAGTCTGGAGGCTGCTGAGGGCTGCCGGAAGCCAGAGACATTTAGCTGTAGACTTGCCATGAGTCATGGAGCTTGGGGTTGTTGGGCAGGTTGGATCTGCTCTCCTGGTCCCTACAGGGTGGATCTCCATTGTGGTTGGCCCCAAGCCCTGTCCTTGCCTGCAAGCACTGCCAATGCTTAGTCAGACACGCAGCTATAGCTCCACTGCCAGTCTCTGGTTGGCTTGGTTGGGCATCCTTGCTAATATCTTGAGCATCACCCCTGCCTGGGGTGCTAAGCTAGAAGAGAATGGGGTGAAGGATATATTCAAGGATACATTCTTCTTCCCAAGAGATTTATTAAAGGAGTGAATGATCAGGTTGAAGGGATCTTTCTGGGGGTGGTGGGACCCCCAGCAGGACCCCCTGAGGTTTTCCTCCCACACTGTACCCCTCCCTTCTTTGTTCATGGCCCATTCTTGAGCAAGTCAGAGGACAGACTCTATTCTGGCCATGCAGGGAAAAATGCATGCTAATCATCAGGCAGACTGAGTGGACCAGGAACATCGCTGGTCAGGACAAGATGGCTACTCCGAGTGCACTGGCCATCTGCACATACCCAGCGAACTGAAGGCCCAGATGTATAGATGACTCTGGACACATCACTCTCCCAGGGAGCTGCTATGGAAATCCTGAGCACTCAAGGCCACCAGTCAGGCCATAAACTCACCAGCATTGACCCAACCCCCTCACCATCTTCCCTGCAGCACCCACCCCTAAGTCCCTATTGAGCCATACAAACTGTGTGCACTTCCCCAAGGCTCCATTGGGCGTGATTTTTATGTGGCCTCTCTGGCAAGCACCAGCATCCGTGACTGTGGAGAGACCATGCCAACATAGGCATGCAACTGTGTGTAAGAACTGAGTGTGTTCTTAGCCTTTTAAAACTAAAAAACAATTCACAGTATCACTAACCTTACAGATCCGTCCATCCAATCCCTTTTTTAAAATGCATTTTTTATTGTGGGAAAATGTATATAACATAAAATTCTCTAGTTTAACCATTTTTAAGTATAAAATTCAAGGGCATTAAGTATGTCCATAATGTTGCACAGCCGTCACCTGTATCCACTTACAGAATTTTTTCATTGTATCAAACAAACTCCCTGTGCCCATTAAACAGTTTCACCTCTTTTCCATTCCAAAACAACAACAACAAATACAAAAACAAAACAACAACAAATTAACTAAAATCTTAGATTTTTCACAGGGTATAAAATTAAACAGGTGCCATCTTTTTGAACTCAACATGAGGCACAAAAGCGTTTATAAGACTTGTGTAAGCAGGGACATGCTTTTGACAAAATCTGCTTAGTTTTTTCAGAATTGGTATTTAGATAAGGACAACATTTTTTTCACCTAAAAGCTCTATTATTAGTCTCTTTAGGTGTTTTCTTATAGAAGAATGAGAATATGTTTACAAAGAAAGATGTGTATAAGCAAATAAAATTGTTTAAGATTAAGATTTTTCTTCCTAATGGTTAATTTCTGTGGGACAAAGTAGGTTACATCAGGTATGGCTAGTTATCATGTAAATGTCTTCAGGGTAGTGTGGTAGATTGCAAAAATGGCTACAAATTGTTCTCATTCTTGCATCCAAGCTATCCCCACGTGGACTCTGTGATTCGCTTTTGGCCAGTGGGATGCTGGCAAATGAGATACAAGCAAATGATACGCTTGAAAACTGCTTGCACATGGGGGATTGCTCTCTCTTGGAAGACTGTGACCACTACTGTGTTAAAGAGCCCA
The DNA here is from genome assembly GCA_963574885.1 of Lepilemur ruficaudatus. Taxonomy (NCBI): domain Eukaryota; kingdom Metazoa; phylum Chordata; class Mammalia; order Primates; family Lepilemuridae; genus Lepilemur; species Lepilemur ruficaudatus. Next base: position 27,438 of record CAUYRT010036843.1, on the reverse strand, counting down.
GGCTAGCCTGTTGGATGATGACAGACACATAGTTCTCTTACCCTCATCACCCCAGCTGATGGCCAGCCAACCATCAGATGTGGGAGTGGGGCCCTCATTGGCCAGTTGAGCTCAGAGGCATGAATCAGCTCATTCAAGACTAGCACAAGAACGTCGTTATGGCTTTCTGAAACTTAGATGTGATGTGGGAGGTAGAGCAACCATATTGTGTTTATGAGGCAAGAAGCACTCACTAAGGGATGACTGTGCAGAAAGATAAGCAGAAACTAAGGTCTCTGATGGCATCATGGAGCTATAGCGGCAGTCCTGGAAAGCCTACCTTTGGATTTCTTGTTGTACGAGAAAAAGAAAATGCTATTTTGTTCTGCCAGTATAGGTTGGGCCTCTGTAACATGCAACCAATATTATTCATAACTGAAAAAAATGGTTAATTAAAAAAAACACAGTTTTCCCTGAAGAAGCTTCTGTAAGAGCTCTCTTCCCATCTCCCCACTAATTATGACAAAGAAAAGATGCCTGGGGACCTGAGGACCTACAAAAGACAGACTTTCTGGGTTGATCAATAAAATCAAAAGGGCTTTTAGGGTTGAGTTGGAAGCCGATGAGTGGAAAATGAGTTACTTAATTCTGGTAATCAAATTAAAGGAGATCAGAGGCTTCTAAGGCAAACTAGGTATGGAGCCAGGAAGTAGGACTAAGAGAAGAAGGAGTGAGAGTGTGAGGGACAGAAGGCCATCTTGGGGGACCTGGAGCCGTGTATTATTGGTCAAGTTAACCATAGCTTTAGGAATGACAGCGTAGCAAATGGGGGTCTCAGAGACTGAAATGCCCAGGGGTCGGCTAGATTCTTCCCCCTGGTTTGTGGAGTCGAAGCTTCTCTTCTCCAGTTGGAGAGTTCCTGGCGTGGGAAAGCCGCACTCAGTTGCCCAGGACTATTACTGAGAAAACACCGAGGGTGAAATTCCCCTTCTTCACTAGCTGTCAGCCTGGGTTCCAGAAAGCACCTGAAATTCTGGGCTTTGCCTTCTGTCCCCTCCTCCCTCCCTGCCTCCTCTGTGCCAGGTCCCTCCCTTCACATTTGCTTCCTGAAATATAGTCTCGTTTCACTGTCGTGTCTCTGTGATTTACTGCGTGAGAGCATCGCAGTGGAGCAAGTAAGACATTCTTCATTTTCATACCTGACACTTGAAGAGACATAAAAGCAAGTCTTTGAAGTCGGACTCCAGTGTCTCTTGATTAAGAGTTCAATTGCACATGCGATTTACTCAATTTGCGCTTGAGGACACAAGGGATGTTGAAGAGAATGACATTGGCAAACTCTCACTTCTGCTGCTCTCAAGTGCCCGGATACCTGAGGAACCAGGGTGGAGCCGATGGAAAGTCTGAACTTGAGCAGGGACTGCGGAGAAGCAGAAGATGCCGGTGGTTGGCTCACCTGGGTCTGCTTTGGGGAAATGTGAGTTGGGAAGCTCTTCCAGTGTCAGCTTTGATTAAATGAAGTCAGCAGGCTAGGGGGTGAGATCAAAGATGTTGGGGTGGGGTGCAGATACCCCAAAAGGAACAGGAGTCTAGGTTCAGGAGTTCTGGTCTTGGCTTTGCCACTGATGAGATGTGAGATCTTGCACAAGGACATATGAATGGGTCTCAGTCTCTTGACCTAAAAAATAGGAATGGAGGGCCTGATGCAGTGATTCATGCCCGTAATCCCGGCACTTCGGGAGCCTGAGGCAGGAGGATCGCTTGAGGCAAAGAGTCCAAGGCTGCAGTGAGCTGTGATTGCCCCACTGCACTCCAGCATGGGCTAGGCCACAGCGCAAGACCATGCCTCTAAAAAAAAAAGTGGGAGAGACTAAGTAATTACATGAGGATCCTTTTGACTTACTTATGAAAGAATGAGAGATGAGGAAGAAGAGGCCGTAAGTATAGAAATTTTTTGGTGCATTTTACCGTGAAGGATAACTGAGAATGGACCAAGAGTTGGTGGGCTATCTTTAAAATGGGAGATAATGAAACATCTTTCTATGACGCAAGACAGAGGAATCAATGGAAGATAGAGAAAGATGGGGGATCACTGTAGTAATACAGTCCTTGAGTAGGTGAAAGGGGAGGGAAGGTAGCACTCAACTGGTTTGTGATAGGATCAGGGACAGTTCATCCCCTGTAACTGAATGGGAGGTGAGTACATGGACGTGAGTGTCAGGCGACAGCTGGATTTGATAATGGGAGAGGGATGTCGTTCTTATCTGATTGTTCCTGTATCCTCAAAGAGCACAAGGGGATGCTGTCAGGCGGTGGGAGGTGTTTTGGAGGTTTGACAAGAAAGAAGTGATGGCATCTCAGAAAGTGAGAAGGAGAAATTGCTAGGAAAATAGGGCAGGACTGTTGGCCAGGGGTGAGCATTGACTTGAGATACATGGTCACAAATTTAAGGTGAGATCAGTCAGCATACCTGTGGGATTTCTTTTCCAGCAGTGTCCAGCTGCCTGAGTACAGGCACAGAGCAGGTGGATGGAGGGTTCAGTGAGCCAGCTGGGTAGCCAACAGTGAGAGGTGGACAGAAGAGGTGTTTGTAAAAGGATATGTGGAATCTAGACTGTGCCAAGAGGGAAGTGAGGACCTGGGAAAGGTGATAGATAGTGAAGAAGTAGTAGAATGAATGGATTGGGAGTCTCCAAAGCTATCAAAGAATTGGTGGCCTGTGGTTCTAGAGCAAGTGGGCTGGAAGGTGGTGGTGAGAAAAGCACAGAATGAGGCGAATTTGAGCCTTTTTCTTTGTGGTTTGTTTTGTAGGTTGAAGATGGGTGTGTGGGAGTCTAAGGATGCAGGTCCAGTCCTGTTGAGGTGCAATCAGCTATGCCCTCTCCTTCTTCTCAGTTTTATAACATTTACATTCTTCTGGTGAATAAGTAGACAAGGCGAAGGATCAGTGCAGCCCATTCCTACTATTGTAAAACAAAGTCAAATCACATGTGCTGTTTACCGATCTAGCGATAGTACATGCTGTCGTGTGTGTGTTTTGAGACAGAGTCTCCCTCTGTCACCCTGGGTAGAGTGCAGTGGCATCATCATAGCTTACAGCAACCTCAAACTCCTGGGCTGAAATGATCCTCCTGCGTCAGCCTCCCAAGTAGCTGAGACTACAGGTGCATACCACCACACCCAGCTAATTTTTTCTATTTTTGGTGAGATGGGGTCTCACTCTTACTCAGGCTGGTCTCGAACTCCTGAGCTCAAGCAATCCTCCTGCCTCACAGAGCGCTAGGATTATGGGCATGAACCACTGCACCCGGCCCATGTTTGTGTGTTTTTAAGAGGTTGCTTTTTGTTGGGTTAAGTGGAGAGCCATTGGTTTTCTCCATGCTCTTTTAATAATTCCCTGGTCCATACCGCTGATTGATGAAGGGAGCATCTTAGCTGTTGATAACCCAAGCCCAGGGTAGGGAGAGCTGGACTCCTCTAAAATATGCTAAATGTTGGCATGTCATTGGCACAGGCAGATCCTAAGATCTAAACACCAACCCTGAGAGGAAAGTTGGTAGGGCACATAGGTTGTTTCTGTTATACAGATAAGGTCACAGTCCTGGAGAGGTGCCACCTGCCCCACTTCCACATTCTGCATCTTAGAAAAAACACCACTATTCACTCAGTTGGCCTCAGTTGGTGTCAAATAGGCATCTCCTTTCCTGCTATTGCTATGGAAATTGTATTTCCTTTTCCTGATCTGTTAGAAGTTACTCCAAAAGTTTTTAACATGCATACTTGATGGAGTTTAAAGCTTATCCTTATTTTTGTTCTGAAAAGTACATGATCTTTAGAACACTTTATATTCTTCTTCACCTTTACTTCAATTGTTATCAAGTATTTTAGTTCCACGTTGCTTTAGCCCCTCCCTCATTTCAAACTTGATTATTATTTTTTACTGTAAGTGCTTCGACATCAACATACCTCTACTTTTGTGTGTGTGTGTGCGTGTGTGGGGAACACTCATTATGTCTTCTTGCACCCTATACCCTCCTTCTGAGGTCAATTTCAATTTTACTAAAGCATATTTTTTGTAGCACTTCCGAAGTGAGTGTTAAAAAAAACCCTTTAGACAAATTAAATTTAACAGAGTGTTACCTAAAAAAAAAAAATCACAAAACAAAAAATCCTCATGAGGTTTATGCTTTGGAGAAAGGAGTGCTGTATTTCTGGTGCCGGGCTCTCAGCTTGCAGTGGCCATTCTGGCGAGCTGGTAAGCATTGCTCTGTCCACGAGCCAGGAACACGTGTTTCAAGGAGGAGGTAAAAGGGGACAGGATTTTATACCAAGCGGCTGAATATACATATCTAACAAGCTATAGGGGGAGTCATGAATATTTCTGAAGAGAAACCGCGAATGTGTAATTGTGCTTTATACCTCCCATCCCTTCATGGCTGGGAACTCAATTTTAAGGTTTTTTTGCTGTGGTCCCCACAGCTGAGATGGTGTCTTTTTAGTGGGTGGAGCGTAGGGTTTTATTTTTTGTTCGTAAGAGTTTAATTGAGCCAAGAATCATTCCCGAATTGGGCAGCCCGGAAACCAGAATTGGTTCAGGGCAACTCTAACACTGCCATCTGGTCAAAGATTTACGACAGGCAAAGGCAAGTGAGGTATAGAAAACAAAAAATGAGGTACAGAAATAGCCGATTGGCTACAGCCAGCGTTTGCCTTATTTGAACACAGTTTGGATAGTTGGCTGCCTTTGATTGCCGGCAACTCGGTAATTGGCACAAGAGTAGGTTATAGTCTGTGTATACATCCAGTTAGGCTGCAGTTCACTAGTACGGAGAAACCTTTGGGCCAAACTGAAAATATGTAAGGCAGCAGCTGTAGGCTAAACTTAATTTAACAAAGGTACGTGAGTGAAAATATTAATCTGATTTTATCTGAAAATGTCTTTCCGTTTCCTTCATTCTTAAAAATAGTTTATCTGGATATAGAATTCTAGGCCAACAGTTATTTTCCCTAAGTGCTTTGAAACTATTATTCCATGGTCTTCTGATGTCTGCCTTTATTGATGAGAAGACTGACCTATTTCTTTCTTTCTTTCTTTTTTTTGCATTTAAAATGTTTTTATTATAGAGATTTTCAAACATATACACAAGTAGAGAGTAATATAATGAATCCCTATCAACCCATCACTCACTTTTAGGCAGTATCAACTCATGGCCCATCTTTTTTTTTTTTTTTTCTTTATTGAAGTATATTTTACATATCATGCCTTTACTCCATTTTACGTGTACAATTAAATGATTATTAGTAAATTTACCAAGTTGTACAGCTATTCACGTAAATCAGTTTTAGAGGATTTCCTTCCCCCTATTGAGACCCCTAATACCCATCCCTAACTACATTTCAAGCATGGCCCTCCCTTCCACAGTGCTCACCACATCCGTCAGATGTGGGTCTACCCCCCACCCGAATCCCTAGTGAACACCACCACCATTTGAGCACCATGGGGTTAATCAGTCAGTACCAATTTGATGGTGAGTACATGTGGGGTCCATTCTTCTGGTCTTGTGTCACCTCACTTTTAATAATGGTTAAACCACATAAATCTTTATACTTAAAGATTATATCCAATAAGATGATTGATGGGGTTGTAGGACAATCCTCCCTGGATTTCTTGGTATTTCTGCTTGGCCTTGCCCTCCTAAGCAAAAGAAATCAGCATACTGTAATGGTAGAGAATGTCTTCTTTTCTTCTTCTCCAGAACTATCTGCTCTGTGGATTCTATGGAGTCTTTCATCTCCTTTTCACCAGAGATGTTCATTTCTGTTCAAAGGATAATCAGCATTTCTTTCATCCTCATCATCCAATGTTTACATTCCTGGTTATAGAATTTCTTCTCTTCCCCCAAGAGAAGATCTGTTTACATTCCAGAATAAAATATAAGCTCCTTCTTTTAACTCTAGAGGGGTAGATGTGCAGACTCCTACATAAGTTTCAAAATTCATAATTTTGGAATTTCTTTACTATCATATAGGCCACTCTATATGTGTAGGGTATATTTGGCTCTCATGAGGGATTGGGGCATAGGGAAATAGTGTTCTGTGAGTAAATAAAAAGATTGTTGCTGCTTTTGTTCTTGATCATATCTGGTGTTTCTGCTAGTGTATTTGTGTGTATGTGTGTCTACATGTGTATGTATATATATCTAATGATCTATACCTCTACCTTTTATCTATCCAATCTATATATACCTATTTCTTTATGTATTAATATCTATCTACTGAGAAAATAAGGTAACATTTCAAACTCTTTATGGTTTCAGATTTAATATATACACATACACACACACTTATATACATGCATGCCAGTGAGGGTATTATAAAAAGAATTGTAATATCCTCAATTTGCAAGAATTATATGTAAGAATTATACTAAAGCATATCAATGTATTTTGTAATATCACATTTTATAATGTTGAGTGCTAAAAAAAAAGAATTATGCTAAAGGAGTTCTTTTGGGACTTGCATTTCAAAAATAAAACACAAAAAACAAAAAATAAACAAATAAAAATATTTCAAGCCTAGCCTGCTACCCCTCAAAACAATCCCTAAGCCAACAAACCTACATCTATATAAGTGTCATTTTAAAGCACTTCAGCCTCTTAAAAGGACATCTGTTTCATTGCCCACTTCACATGTGGACAGAGCACATAATGGACAAAAATAAACCTTCCAGAAAGAAGGATCCAGAGGCCATAGAGGACAATGAAAAAGGTAACTCCTGCCAGAAAGCAAATCCAGCCACTAACAGATGGTCTAGCAGGAATTAACTACACTGTCAGTGCAAAAAGCCTTCAATTTCTTCCTGGACTAACGATAGCCTTGTGTTTCCCATTCTTCCTTTTTCTAAATGCAGGTTTTTAAATGGATTACTTATTACCTTGATAAAATTGTACATTGAATGTGTTAGGGTCATATAACCTGAATTTTAATTTATTGGTATAAAGTTAATGTTTCTACCTAGAATAGTTCTTGTATAGGAGATATTGAAATTTTTCTTTTATCATAACCATTATAACCAACAAAAGCTATTAAAAATATAGTGATCTTTGAGTGATCCCACTGTGCCAGAATGCTACTGGCCTGACCAATGAGCAATGACTCTTGTTCTAATTGTTTGTGTTCAGACACCAGGGCTCATTTCTTCCGAACCAGAGAGCTCCTCTCAATCTTCATTAGCATAACTAAGAAGCAATAACATATACTTATATCCCTGATGTGCCCCCTCAATGAACCATTCAGTGATTATTTTTCCCCCACTGGTGCTAACTGGGGCTTTGGGATGTTTTTTCTCCTAAGAGTAAGGTTGAATGTGTGCAACACAAGAAATGAATGGTGTGCTGGGTATGTAAGTTTCTAAACAGATTTTGGTATAAACCTAACATATTTTCTTCACTTTTGATATCATTGGATTATGAGATATTTTGGTGCCAATGAAATATTTTTTAGCCTCCTTTGTTAGGTAGAGCTATGCAAAAATGTTCTGACCACTGGGAAGTAAATGGAGGTACATGCAGCTGCCAGAAACATTCTGTAAATGTTAGTTGGCATGCCAATTGTATCCTTTATTCTTTGTTCTGTTCTTTTCTGATGAAAGGAATGAAAATTGGATGGCTGTGTTGGATTGCCCAACTTGGAAGTGAGCTGACCTTGGTAATGGAGGCTATGTAAGGTGGGACAAGACAAAAGTAATGAATGTTGTGCTTTGTGGATAAGAGCACCACACTGCACTCAATTTCTACATCACTGAATTGCTCCATGAAAGAAAGAAAGTTCTATTTTGTCCAGCCATTGTTATCTGTAATCATTATTTCTAGTCAAACCTAATCATAAGTAGTAGGTTTGCCAACATAAACTATTAAATAGACAACTTCCCTGACAACTGTTTCAATCTTTTCTCATTCTTCTGAATACCAACTGGAACTACTTTTTTTGTTCATAAGATGCATTCAATAGCACAGCCATAATTTAAAATTTATACTCATGTCTATAATTGCCACCTAAGATCCAAAACTTAGAGCTTTCCACCTAAATTACAACATCTTTCAAGATTGTCTAAAACCTACTGAACTTACATTTTATTTCTTTAAGGATCTCCACTTACCGAAAAATAATCCTCTATCACTGATGTCTATTTTCTCTAAATTCTTTTAACATTTAGGTTTTACACCATGCATTTTGTTACTTCATTCAACAAGTAAATTATCTCGTATAGTATTTTCATAATATTTTGTGATATTCTTTTGACAGTTACTGTAGAAATATGATAGCACTAAATTGAATGAGTAATAAATACCAATTACAAATAAGTATATTGCATGTCAAATACATCACATTCAATTTTCAAACTACCATATAAGTAGTTAATAATAATGTGCAGAGTTGAATACTGACACCCAAAGTAAATTTTCAAATCCCATCTCCCAGAATATGTGAGGGTAACATTATTTGAAACAAGATTCTTTGCAGATCTAATTAAAGTAAAATCTTTAGACGAGATTTTCCTGGACTAGGCCTTGCATCCAATAAGAGCATCCTTGTAAGATACAGAGTATAGAGGCATGGAACAGATTTTCATTTACAGCTTCCAAAAGGAACCAATTCTGCTAACACTTGATTTTGGACTTCTGGCCTCCAGAACTTAGAATAAATTTCTGTTGTTTTAAAACACCCAATTTGTGGACATTTTTTATGGAAGCCCCAGGAAAATAATACAAATTTTGCTACCAGGAAATAACATGCTACTGTAACAAATACCTACAAATGCAGAAGGTGATTTGGATTTGGTAATAGAAGCTAGTAGAATGTGGGGACACAAGATAGAGAAAGCCTAGATATCTTGAATGGATGATGGATAGAAAAATAGATGTTAAAGATCATTCTGATAAAGCTAAGAAGGAAATGTAAAACACAGTAGAGAAAGCGTCTATCATCTTAAAGAACACATAACTGTATAAGCAAATGCTGGCATAAACATGATCATTAAAGGTGCTGCTGGTGAGATCTCAGAAGAAAATGAAAAACATGTTATTGTAAATGGGAGGGCAGGTGATCCTCATTAGAGAGGAAGAAATCATGGCTAAACTGTGTTCTACCACTGGGCAGAAAGCAGGACTTGTAAGTGATAAATTTAACTATTTAGCTGAGAAATTTCCAAACAACGTTCTGAAGGTGCAGTTTGATTTCTCCTTGTTGCCTATAGTAAAATGTAAAAGGAAAGAGACAAATTGAAAACAGAACTGCTTTATAAGAAAGAACCAGCACTTGATGATATGGGAGATTTTTAGTCTACCTAGATTGCAAAGGATGGTAAAATAGGAAATTCACTGTTGAAAGCATGATGGAAAGAAAGGGTCAAGGGTTGTCTGGACAAACTTGTTGAACAGGTTAGGTGTGTGATTCATAAATCCCATCAATCATCTTAGTAGAAGCCAGGAATAGAGATGGAGTTATTTAGGAAGTGCACAACCCTTTGTTTAATGATGTGGACCTCCTCATACACAGGAGATTCACAAAGTGCTTGAGAATGTTATATCATGTGAAATATTGCCAGCTTGGATTGAAAGGAAAAACAATGTAATACAAAGAAAAAAAGGTTGACAAAATTCAGAGATTCCAAGGAGGCAGGAAATGTTCTCATAAAATAACTCAGCTAAAAACATGTGACAACCTTCAGATAAAAGAGAAATGACGACAAAGGTGTTGAGGGCAGTTGGGCCACTGCCAAGTTTGCAGAGAGAGGCATGGAACAATTCTCCTTCAGAGCCTCTAGAAAAAACTAACCCTGCTGATATGTAGATTTCTTACTTACAGCTTCTGACACGGTGAGAGAATGATTTTCTGTTGCTTTAATCCACCAAGTTTATTGCAATTTGCTATGGCAACATAGGAAGCTAATATATAAGGTATTCACTTTACATGTGGGCACAAGAAGCCTTGAGAGGTTTAAATAACATCATCATGGTCACACAACTATTAGGTAAGTGTTTTTACACCCAAAGAATCTATTCTAGAGAGCTAATTAATCAACATAATCCCTCATGGGACACTACGTTTTTTGGAAGTTCAATGTATAATTATAGACCAACGATAATCCAGTAGATTCATTTAGTTTGGGTCATTCCAGTGTTCCCCAGATACAGAATTTTCAGGCAACCACAATCCCCACAGGAGCTGCAACATGTATGTGACTATAGTACAAACCACAATATTTATGACTAGAACCAAAATATCCCCAATGAAAGACTGCAGAGCAACCTCAATCATAAATGGCACTACTTTAATAGAATTAACATGCACACAGCCATGCAAAGCCAAGAGGCAGGAAAGCATGAGTCTGTTTCAATCAGCATTACTAGATTTTCATTGCTAGTATAAAATACAAAAACTGAGAAATATGTTACAGTAGTGAGATATTATGATTGAGACTTAGGTATCTGCCATTGAACTGGTTCTGACTGAGCCAGTCACTGGTGGACGACTCTGTGTATATTAATTACTTCACCAAGCCTCACAATTAAATTATACAAGTAAATAAAATACAGTAAGACGTGATATTCGACTACATTATTTTACTATATCAGACTTATGTAGGAATAATACCCTTGCAATTTATTGCTTTCAACTCTTTCTTACAGGGGAATGCAAAGATCGAAAAACAGCAATTATATTTTTAGAAACAATACTCATAGAAGTAATTTTAATTAGACATATTTGTATGTAATGCACACTCTATGCTGGAAAACATTATGAAATTCTAAGTCAATAGCCCTAAAAATATTTTATAATTTAATATATATATATATGTATGTACATACACCCAAATTTTTTTTAATTGAATGGCTTTTGAGGTCAAGCAATCTAAAGTCCTCATTTTTAATTAATGAAATTCAGTGCAGTGTCATACACAACCACAAGCTCACCTGCCTAGATTAGGGTAGAATTTTGACTAAAATAAAAATTCCTGACTCTCTTTTCAGCTCTTCTTTCCAATATACTCTGTAATCTTTATATATTTCATATCCTGCAAGCTCCTGTATTCACTTTAGTGCTACAAAAAATTCAAACTTGGCTTTGTAATTAAAAGTTTATTTTATCCTTCTCATCAAACAGCCTTCCTTTTTTGTTTTTCTTGTTTTGTTTTAATAGCTAAACTACATAGAAGTAGCATCATAGAAGGACATTAATGTGTAGAAAAAAGTGTTCTTACATATCTGCCTAAATTATGTATTTGATTAAAACTGCTGTAACAGCTATGCCTTTCTAACCAGTAAAATGAATCTCATGCATCAAAGTAATGACTAGACCTTTAACATGATATATTGTAAGTTGCAATACCTGTAGAAATGAGTAAGGAAAGAATAATTACAAAGGAAGTATGTGCTTGAGGAGACAACTTTTGCAATGAGAGGCATGGGTCTAAGGAATGCTACTATCTCTATGTTGGTCCTGTGTATTCTTAGTAATCGGCATGATGTTGTAACAACTATTAGACATTATAAACTATTAAGTGTGAAAATGAGAGTTTACCAATGAGGAATATTTTAACATTAACTACCATTCATCACTTTATATCTGTATGTCAAAAACATAACAATCAATTTGCTTACAAGCTAGTGGCAATATATTTTCTAAGGTCAGCTTATGTATCTTACTAGTGGCATTGTTTTTACCTCCTCAGTAAGTTGATTCTATAGCACTGAAGATCAATACTGAAAACATAGGTTAAAAAAAAAGTGCCTTACATATATGAGAAATCCTGGACCAAAGATGGCTGACCTGAGATACCAGCTGACAGATCGTCTCAGAAACAAGGAAAAGTTTTAGCGGAAAAAGAAAAAACTAACAAAGAAACAAACATAGATCAGGTATAATTCCAAGAGAAAAGTGTCAGAACATAAAAGAAATTCCACAGGAAGAAGTTGTGGAACAGAACAAGATGAAGAAAGGTATCAGCAGCGGTCAACCTCTGAGAGGCTTGGAGTCCAGTGAAAAGGGTAGGTGGAGTGGTTTGTTTCTCCCTCTCCCCTCACATCTCTGGCAGTCAGCAGGCTCTTGAGCCACTGGAGAGTCTCTCTAGCCTCATGAGCCCGAAAGCTGATGCTGCCAGTGAAGTGTGTGAGCTTCTTGAGGACACAGCACCAGGCTGCCAGCCCCCTTGGGGTGCTTCCCATCAGACTCAAGCCAAGACAGCAGGACCCATATTGCTTCTCCATTCACTGCGTGCCTTTGTCCTTCTCAGGCAGAGTTAGCCCCTCAATTTCCATCTTTCTCGTTCCTACACAGATATTTCCCAAGTCCAGCCTAGACTGCATTAGCCAGAGGGGGCTGGTGGGTCCTGGTGGGTCCTGTGACCCCAGAGCTTGTATATTCTGTGCAGGGTGCCTCCCAGAGAGAAGGACAGAGATGACCAGAGTGCTAGCTTTCCTCCTTTCAGACCTTCCTCTCCCCTGCTCAAGGCTGCTGAGAGAGATAATTGAGCTGGGGTTCCCAGGAGCTCCTCCTTCCCCTCCATTGGTGCATCTATCACACCAGGGTTTCCAGAGAGAATAGGGCTCAAACCTGTCCACTTAAAGACCTGCAATGGACTAGCGGGTGCTCAGGTTGTGGGATCCCTGCTTACTGGTTCAACTGCTCCATCAGAACAGGGCACACCCCAAAGTGGAGGGACATAAAACCTGCTTGAGCACCCCATAGACAACTCAGGACCAGCACACGTCTCCCTGGAACAGTCAGGGATTGATCTTTGGAGATGCACAGACAGGCCCACAGGCCAGATCCCATATGCCCAGAACTCAATTGTGCTTCTTGGGGGAATAAAGGGGAATTTGTGAACTAATCTCAGAAGGAGAGGGAGCCCATGTGGGCACAACTGGAAAGAGAGTGCAGTGTGGACCCCAGCAACTGCATACTCATGAAGTGTTCCTCCCCCAATAAGAAGTCTGTACTCTCAGCCCAAGGTGAGATGCTGGACAGCAAAGCTCCCGGCCCACGGACTCATCATGGGGGAGCTCAGCTAGTTTGAGCTCCTGCCGAATGGCAGACACTGGGGGAGATGTGTAGTGAGGGGTGAGGTGAGAAGGGTGAAACCTCCTGACAGCCAGAATGTGAACTCAGATAGGCCTATCCCCAGAAGAAGATTTTCTGGGTGGGTGGGGTCACTTCAGCCCCTACCTGCTAGCTATTCCCAGCAGGCCCAGAAGGACCTTTAACCCCTGTGTAGACAGCTATCTTACCAGGTTTTGTGGAGCCTGAAGAAAGCCTCACCACACCCACCCCTCCCAGCCTCACTCCTGCCTCTGTTGTGGTAGAGAATAAGGATTCACCTGGAAGTTCCAGGACGCTGCTCGCAACTTGGGACACTCAAGTATTTCTCCTGAGGAGCTAGAGTCAGTCATAAGCCTCAAAAACAAGACGGTAGCTTGTTCTTTCTGGCAAGTGCAACCTACTGACAGGGAGGTCAATTTGCACAGTCCTTTACATCATTTAGTGACTAAATCATACAGATGCTGTGTATTCTTACAAGCACCACATACTGTCTCAGAGATTAAACTGAGAATGCCCATACAAATCACACTGTTAAGAAGACCATAGAGCTAGGGAAAGAGAAAGGATCATAAAGACCTCCAACTTCCCTCACCAAAGAGAGACAAGCAACCTGCTCACACACGTAACTCACCACTGATATGTTTTACAACAACTAGCAACTGAAAAAAACACCACAAAGGGGATATCTAAAACCAAGGCATCAATCCAGAACCTAAATCATCATCAAGGCACTCACAAACAAAGCCAAAGGTTCTTAAGGAACATATGCTAAAGACACAGACTTATGAATGAGGTGCGAAAAAGCTCCAACTAAACAAAAGAAAATCCAAAAATAGGAAGTGACAGCTGCTCCAGATGAGAAGGAATCAGAGAAAGAACTCTAAAAGTATGAAAGATCAGAGAAAAAGGACACCACTAAAAGGGGCATACCAGCTTTCTAGCAATGGATAAAAATTAGAAACTCTGTATTCAAGTCTGCTGTTTAGTGACTGCAAGTAGAAAAAAATAATCCAACCTGGATCTCTAAGTAATATTGTACATCAATGCACCCATTATATCCAGTAGCCTACTGATATTTCCCTTCTAATGTGTCATTGACATCTCAAACTCAAAATTATAATTTTGACTGATTATGCACCCTATCTCTCCATAATATCTCCTCCTAAGATTGCATGTTTTGGTGAGAGGCACCATTATAATCCATCCTGTTTCCTAAACTACAATCCTATGGGACTCCCTTGATTTCTCCTTCTCCCTTGGTCATAGCCAGGATATCAACAAATCCTATCTTCAATGTTCTCAATAGTTTAGAATCCACTTAATTTTTCCATCAAATTATCATTACATCAGTTAATATCATTATATCCTGTTTAAATTACTAAAATATTCCCCAGTTCTAAGCTTTCTATTCCACTCTAATTATTTCTGCACTCTATAGCAAGAATGACTTTTTTGAATGCTAAATTGATTATAGTACTGCCTAATTAAAATCTCTTTTATCTTTCCTCATGCCCCTCTGCCTGAGCCTCACATTATTCAAGATCTTTACTATGCTTACTTGTCTGTTACCATCTTTCCCTAGTTACCTACACTTTCCTCCTAAACTCTTTGCATACTATAATTAAGCTGAACAAAACCCACTGGCTTGTTCTGGCCTACAAAGGCCTTTGTGTCGTCCCTTCTTTTCTTCCACTCTCCTTAACGGCAAAACAATTATTGGTCCTTTCTTTGACAAAACCTTCCTTTTCTCTGTCTAGATTAGACTCCATGTCTGATTAGATTATGCACTCATTCACATCTCCACATAGGATACTCTTTTTAATTTCCTTACCACTTACTTTACTGTACTGAAGTTGCCTATTCCCTTCTTTCTCTCAATCAGACTGTAAATTTTTGGATAACACCTAGTAAGTTTTTGACAATGATCACATTCTCAAAATGTTCCTATTTCAGTCCATTTATTTTTAGTTTTCATAACCTCAACTATTGACATCGATAGTCATATAGGACTAAGTAGAACGATGTCTTTAACAATTAAGTATAGGTAAGGAAAACTCATAGCAAAGTGATATGTTCCACTTTTATCTCTGTTTAGAAAAGCTGTGATTAAACAAGCTAAATCCTTAAAGAAACTACACATACTTATAATAATTCCAGAGACAATTTCTTTTGAGGGTTGTAGTTATTGGAATCAATGTCTCGAACACTACAGTGAAGACTAACCCAACACATAAGGATCCTAAATGACTGTCCTCATTCCTTGTGCTTATTTTTCAGAATAGTTGAACCCAATGTAGGTCAACTATGCCATGTGCAAATTTCTATATGTCAAACTCATTTGCAAGACATACTTCAAATTATCTCACAATTATCTTATAATCTTATGACTGGGAGCCACAGAAGCAATGTGAAAACTTCAACGCATTGCCAAGTAGCATTATAAGATTCAAATTGTATAATTTATGTTTATCATATATGTACAAATACTATGTATTAATATTACATGTAATAATATATGTATTACTTGCAATTGTAAATTATGTATTACATATATGCATTATCTATAAATATATTAGCATATAAATTATGTGTGCATGTGTAAATGTGTGTGAATGTAATACATCCCACATTACTAAATTAGATTCAACATTACTTAAATCAAAATATCTAGAAGAAGTAGATTATATCATATTCTGAAGAACCTCTAAAATGATGACCAATTGCACTGGTAAAATGATTCTTCTATCTTCACTTTATTTTCCCCCAAGGATGGTATAAGATTTTGTTTCTACTAAATAAGGTAGTGAAGTTTTTATTAATTAATAAATGCTTTCTGAATATTTCTTATCAGTACCCTACAATAAGCCATACTGACTTACCTACCACAGTTAAGTATTAAACCATATGCTGTAGGTTAGAATATTTACATGAGTATCCTAATGAAAATTTTCAGAAAACTATCTACACATACACTATCCAAAATACATCTCTAGGCATCCCCTGCAAATATTTAAAGGTATCTTTTATGAAGAAAATAAGTCTCTTTTGTAAACTTTTAAGGAGAGTACACTCTTGGAACTCTCTTTTTGGCGTTAAAGTCTTCCCTACCACCTAAGCCTCTTTGATACCTAGAAAATTGTTTTATTTCTTCTCCTCTAAGAGAAACCTCTTACATATGATTTCATCTGTATTTTTACGTCTGCTTATCTAAGCCATAGCCTTGTAGTACAGCATGCTTTGAGTGACTGGGTGCATATTCAAAGAGTATCTATAAATTTAAACAAATAAATAAAAAGAGAAATATACTCCATGCTTTATTTATTTCTAGTTTTTATTTCCCCAATTCCGAACTGATTGAAAACTAACCTACTTTTCAAAGCTAAGGATGACACTTGTTATTTAGTTTGGAATTCCATGATATATTGATTTTGAAAAAAAATGCAACATATCATGAGAGTCATGTCTCTTCTCTCTTTTTTGTGACAAAAATCCAAGTGAACAGCCAAATGTGAGCTTCTTCTGCTTTAGTATTGATTCATATTTTTATATCATTATTGAAAACTAAGCTATTGATTCTACAAAATTAATATAATCTCAGTGGTGTAATGAGACACTGAAATAGAGCAAAGAGACAATATTTTTGGAGAAGATGATGAGCTAAAGCCTTCATACCACTTCACACTGTTGCAAGTGATCATCTGGAGCTTGGGTTATTGAAGGTTTTGAGGTTGAGAGGTGTTAGTTCTGAGGAAGGGTGTTTGCGTCAATTAATGTTATTTTTCACAACTAAAAGTTAAATGCTTAGATTAGTTACATGGTACATAGTTGGCATTATCAAAGTGGAGACTATGATTACTACATTATAAACATGATAGTAACATAAATCAGTTGAATTAAAGCAGATTTCAACTGGATTAAAAATTGCAAAAATTACAGAGTATTTTTACAAAAATGATATATCAAAAAGACTATATAATTCTAGTGAAGAAGATAATGCTTGATTTGAAAATGATGATAATTTTTAAGAACACATTAGAGATACAGAAGAGACTGTGTACTTTCGATTTTACGCAACCAAATTTGAAGATAAAAGAAACAGACATTCTAAAAGAAGAGAGATAGCACTTGAACAAAAGAAGGCTGGGAGAAGGAGTAGCACAATTGGTCCTAGACCTTGAATAAGCCACACAAACTTGTCTTTTCAGTCGGCCAAGGTTATGAGAAAATTTGAATAGATAAGAAATAGAAAGAAAAGTGAATCTAGCATATGAGAAATATGGAATTTAGAGGACAAAGAACACCATTTTGGGGGTAATGGCACTGTAAAATGAAACGCTGACACCTCTGATTGTGAAGTATCTGTAGATAAACTGGTCAGGTATACACAAAAATACATAATAGAAATACAAGTAAAATGCATAACAGAAAGAAGATACAGAAAGAGAAAACAAAATAGTGAATTATTTGTATTTATAAAAATTCATTTATAATAATTTAAAAATATATGAATTATATTTTATAGTGTAAAATTTTTCATATTAATAGATTCATTATAACAATTGACAACCCATAATCCAGTGACTATATAGTATTGTTAGTGTCACAACACATCAAGAAGATAGGAATCATCATCTTAATTTTATGGCTGAGAAATTGAGGTTTATTGAAGTCATTTGCTTAAATCATATAATGAATAAATGGTAAGAGAAAGACTTTCCACTTTAATCTTTCTGACAGACCATGAGATCTGCAAATTCTCTCGGTAAACTTCACCACGTATTTAAGCCATAAATAAACCTTCCTAAGGGTTGGTTGGTCAGCACATTTTAAGCTCAAAAGATTAGTCTCTGTCACTACATTTCAACATTATATTCCCCCAGAGGACAATTTAAAACATATATATAAGCTGTAGTGTTCAAACCAATGTATTTGATTGAGTTATGTTATTGAAGAATGTGTTTATTTTTTAACTTAAACGTATTTGTCCTAACATTTTTGTTGCTATATTTTAGAAATCTAGACAAGACAGCTTCAACTGATGTTACAGTTTAGTATAATAGCCCTGATTCTTATATAGCTTCCTGGAAAAACATAACTTTAGAGGATAGGTTTATGTGAATTTTCACGAAAACTTCGGGGATCACCTCACCAATTTATCTGTTGAGGTGATGACTGGGTTAGACTAATTTGATAATGGCTTAATCCTGTTTTCTTAATTGCAATGTTTTGATTTTCTTTTCTAAAGATATTCAACTTATTTACTTGATAAGTGACAATAGAATATATAGGTTAATGTACTATGTGTTTTTAAACTACAATCATTTTTAATTCAAAATGTATTCCTTCAGTCTCATGGTTAGACAACCATGAATACTGTGAAATTTCCATCATCTTTCCAAGAAAATATCAGTATTCTCTTGATCAGTGTTTTCCCAGGTTTGCTGTGCAGGAGAATCGACTAGCTTCTACCATTCTAATTCCCACAGGGATAAAAACACATTGTTTTGTTTTAAAGAGAATATTGATCACCATATTCAAATGACATTACTATAAAAACATGTATATAACTCAACCTGGGCACGTTTGGTATCAGCCAATTGAATTAGAATTTAAAGTTCTATTGAAATTCAGAAACATGTGAGTGTTTTTTAGTTTCTTTTATAGGACCACAGTCAGTTAACCGTCATAGTTAAATATTACTTCTACTATATAATACCAAAATAATGTTGAGTCATATTTTACGAACAAATATGTGTTTAATACATTTACTATGTATTAAGTTGATTTTGACATGTATCTTGTTATTTTATCTTCTTAGAAAGTTATTTACCACATAAGAATGATTTCATGAATAAAAAAGCCATCTCTAAAATATAAGCAAAAACCTTTTTCTTTATCAAAATAGTTATTTATGACTTATATTTTTTATAAGTATCTTTATTATTTTTAGATATTCTCTGTTTTATGTGATCTTAACAATAGTCATGTAAGGACAGGATTGTGTACATTATTATATATTATTATAATATATAATTATATTATAATATACATTATATATATTTATTATTATATACATATTATTATATACACTATTGAGGAGCAAACTGTGGCATAGTTAAATGAAGGAAAAGTCATATTACAAGAAGATGCCTAATCTTGAGGGTGAGAAGTCCATGCCTACCCTTGGTCTATAATATAAACTCTATATAAATAATCATTCTTGTTTTAATCCCTTCAATCTTTGAGAAAATAATGTGCATTTTTGTGCCCAAGAATAATTTCTCCACCTGTGCTTTTTGCTTTTTCTTTCTTCTGTAGGGATTTTGCTCTATCTATTATCCACAATCTATTGTTATTTTCACGACTTTTCTTTCTGTACATGTTTCCACCAAAATATTAAAATGATTGATACTCATCCATCATCAGAATAAACCTCCTCAAAGCATACAACCCAATGGACATCAGCTATCATTGTAGTTCTTGCCTTTTATTAATAGCATCTCTTCTGGAGAGATAAGTACTTCATTGCTCTTGCTACTATTTAATATCCTTTTTTATTTTTAACTCTGTATACTATTCCTATTCAGTTCCACACTGAGAAAATTTTGAAGGTAGAGATACAGATTGGAGAATCATCAAAACTTAAATTATTTTTGGAGCTATATGAAAGAAAGAATGCCTCCCAAGGATTATATATGGTATGAAAAGCCCAGAGAAGAGAGTGTTTAGCTCAAAGTACACTAGAATTTAGGAAGAACAAAGGCAAGAGGTTAAATAAGGATAGCAATAAAATTTATAAGAAAATTAGGACAGCTCTGGCTAGGACTTGCAGTACTACATTGAATAGAAGTAGTGACAGTGGGCACCTTCGTCTTGTTCCAGTTCTTAGGGTGAATACCTTCAACTTTGCCCCATTCAGTATGATGTTGTCTGTGGGTATCTACCCAAAGGAAAAGAAGTCATTTTATCAAAAAGACACCTGCACTCAAATGTTTATTGGACCACAATTCACAATTTCAAAGATGTGGAATCAACCTAAGTGCCTATCAATTCATGGGTGGATAAAGAAAATGTGTATATATACGTACATATATATATGTATACACACACACACACTATGCAGTACAACTCAGATATAAAAATGAATGAAATAATGTCTTTTGCGGCAACTTGAAAGGAACTGGAGACCTTTATCCTAAGTATCTCAGGGACAGAAAAACAAACACTACATGTGCTCTCTAATAATCGGGAGCCAAAAGAAGGGCACATGTAGCCACAAAGAGATGTACAGGACATTGGAAACCAAGAAGGCGGGAGAGTGGGAAGGGTAAAAACTTACCTATTAGCTACAATAAACACTATTCTGGTGATGGGCACACTAAAAGCCCCAATTTGAGCTTTATACAAGGTACCTATGTAACACAAAACATTTGTAATCTCTCAATATTTTGAAATAAAACAATGAGAGAAAAAAGAAAATTAGGACATAGTTCTAGGAAGAATACTGAGACATCAGAGTAACAAGAGAAAGGATGGTCAAAGTCTAAAATGTCATACAATAGTCATACATATAGTCAATGTCATGACTATACCAACATGAAGGTCATGAGTGACCTTGTTGACAGACGAATCTGTGGAAGGGTGAGAATTGGAATAAGATTACATTGCTTTGAAAAGTGAATAAATGAATTGACAGTGAGGATGCAGATACAATAGTTTCATATTTCTATTTAAACAAATCTGGCTGTGATGGAAAGTAGCAGAAAAACAGCTATGGCATATGGGTTTAAGGCAAAGTTGTGTTTTACAATAGTAACATTTCTTTACACTGGCATAGTACACGTTAACACACAAACACACAGAAAGAGTATATTTACATTAATTTATCACATTTCCAGTGTTTTATTTAGCTTTTCCTTCTTTATTTTTCAGTTTGCTAATTTTGCTCAGAAATTTTTGATATGTTAATGTCACTATTTTGGAAAAATAATTTCAATTGAATCTAATTTTTCTGTTCTTTTTAGCAAATGTGGAATTCTCTCTCTCTCTCTCTCTCTCTCTCTCTCTCTCTCTCTCTCTATCCTTCTATACATCACTAGTATTTTATACTTTTTACTCTTCAAAACCTCTGGTTATCAATTATATTTAGTCCCAAAATTCAAACAAAATAACTTATATTCAGATCATTTATGTATATAAGTTTTATGTACTTAATTGAACATGAACATATTTCACATTTATAATTATATGGTTTGTTTCAAACTGAAAATATTTGGGTTAATTATAGTCAATAGGTGGCAAGAACACCTAGAATTAAAACCAATTAAGGTCTGCAAATATGTCTAAATAATCAACACAGGTACTTAACATAATGAATATATTTAAGAGCAATTTGTTCATTCAGTTCTGCACTTATTTGGTTATCAGAAAGATGCAAACTCATTATTAGACACATTATTAACCTTTAATCAATTGCTGTTTTAATGGCAGAAGGACTTCACTTATTCAAACTCTTGCAATATTATGACGTCATTTGAATAAAGATTAATAAATTCAACATGCCAAAGTCAAATTCTTTTTTTCCAATCAATATTTTGCATTCTATGTGCCATATTTCTACATAATAATTGATAATCAATAGCAGAATCTTCAAGAGCATAGAGGTTTTGGTAACTTAAAATCATAGTGGGGTATGGTTGAAATGTAAAGTATTTAAGTTTTCATAGAAGTTAATTTTTCCTTGTACTCATGAAAAATTTCTAATAGATGTCATTCCAGGTAATTCATATATTTAGAATGGAAATACCATGGTCTTTTCATTGAATCATGGAATCAATAAACAAAAAGCACATTGTATATTAACAATTATAACATTAAAGTTTCAACCATAATTATTACAATTCAATTAATTTCAAAAATCAAACAGAATGCAGTTTATCTAAATTTACCTTTTTAATAATAAAAAGTTTAACAGAAATAAAAAGTGAAAAAAATTAAAAGGCTTAAAATATATTCTGAATTAAAATATTTAGTAAAATTAATTACACACACACACACTTAGGGCTATATAATTAAAATGAAGCCTGCTTATTTAGTAATCACTACATCATTTTAGTAGATAAAACTTAGATGAGTATTTTCTATTAATGAAATACTTATCAGCTCATATACAGGACAGATAAAAATGTCCATTATAAACATAGTCTTAGTCTTTTAGACTACACAAATTATTATGAAAACAATAAAAAGGGCCAAATTTTAAAAATACGCTTTTCACTCATTCTCTAAATAGTTCAGGTAGGATTTTTGAAATGCATGAAAATAAATAATAAAGAAATAAAACGTATAAATTGACACAATTCTTTTTTTAAAAATTGACAAGCATATAGGAAATAATTCCAGTCACCGTTTTAGAAAGAGCAGGCTGTCCACAACATTAGAGAATAATGGCAGGAATAGATTCAAAATCAATGTTGTTTTATGATAGATTACAAAAATGTCTGCAAATTCTTTTCCTTTTTGTGTTCATATCCCTCTCTGTGAAACTTTGCTTTCAATTAGGACTATGGATCCAATCATGTAACTTGCTTTGTTCAATGAGACGTCAACAACACTGACTATAACAAAGGCTTGATGGTGGGATTTGTCCTTTCTTGCTGTTTTGAGATTCCTGAAAATACCATTCAGTGATGAAGCCCAGGCTCGCCTGCTGGAGGATGAAAGACAAATGGCCCAAATACTTCCATTAGAAACAGGGCTGCCCTGCCGAGAGGCAGCAGACCACAAACAAGTGAGTGAACTCATCCGAGACAGGCTGAGTGCAATCAAAGTACCAACCCAAAGAATTAAAAGATGTGCAAATGTTACATTGTGAAGCAAAAGCTTACTTAAAAGACATTGGTTCTACTATAACAAAAACCTAAAACATTTGGTATTGGCTTTGGGATTAGGCTTTGGTTGGCGATGCAAAAAGCCAAAGGAATTGTTAGTAAAGACTTGAAAATGCCTAAAACAAAATAACAATACAAAACAAATAAAACAATTGAGTTATAAAAGCAGGGAGTAAACTGTAATAGCAGATTTGAAAAATGGTGACCCATGTGTATAGTTGTGAAACACATGGTGACACTGTTCCCTGCGAGTGTGTGGTGGTGAAGAATACTCCTAGTGCAATTTGGTGTCACCATTATGATTTGTGCTAATGTCCTGGCAATTTTACTCACCATCAGCTTTGCGCCATCTGTGCAAATGTGAACACAATTAAAAAAATAATATTAATGATTCCTTAGTGTCCTTTTGAAAATAGCTTTTATCTGGGTTCTAACATATCCCAGATCTCAAGTTATCACTTTTGAGAATTTGAGAACCATTTCTAGGAAGTGTAGCAAACAAGAAATTTGGAGCCACTCTGAAGTAGAACTGAGATCTAGTCATGGAAAAATTCATGCTCCAGAGCAGTTAATCCTGGCAATATTTGACCCAGGAGATTTCAGAATCACTATGGAACAGTGACTTCTCTGTTTTCCACCGTCCTGACACTTTTTCAATGGGGGATAGGTCTATTGCAGGTAAGCTATCCTTGTCTCAGGATTGTAGACTTAGTGTTTGTGTGTACGGAGAGAGAGACAGATATACTGTCTTTTATAAATCACTTAAACAGGAAGAACAGAATCCAAAAAGCCATGTCCAAATATTACAGAGACTATGAGATCCCACACTTTAAGCCTGATGTTATGATTGGATGACACTTTTAGTGGTACTAAAAGAGGTGACTATATTATGCTCATGGGGTAGGAGTGGTCCATGAAAAGGTTCTGGCCAGAGGACCAGATGTGATAGACTATAAAAATGACCACAAATTCTTCCTCTCCTTGTATCCACACCCTCTTGCCATGTATCTGTGAATAGGGTATTATTCTGACTCTGGACTTGAGCCCATGATTTGCTTTGGTCAAAGAGTCGATAACAAGTAGGATGTGAGCAGATGACTTAAAAGTGCTTACAGAGTAAGCCTCTTCTTTCTTGTTGCTTTTAAGAACATCATGAATGACATTATGGGAAAAACCCCAGGCTAACATATTGGAGGATGAGAGTTATTAATAATATGCTCCAGTCATCCCTGCTGATCCAGCTCAAAGCCAGCCAACCCCAAATGAATAGCAATTGACCACAGAAAAATGAGTGACACTAGAAGACACCAGGAGAACTACCTGAGTCCAATGAAACTCTCAGAATCAGGAATTAAATAAAGGTTTGTTGTTTTCAGCCACTAAATTATGCAGAGGTCAGTTACCAGACCAAAGCTAACTGATACATACAGTCCCACACTGTATGTTCTATCTACATGGAGTATTCAGTGTTCTTTACAAATAATTACATTATTCTTTACTCCTGAGATTTCTTGTTTTTAGATTGTTCTATGCCTTGCTCTACCTTATAGAGTCTGACTCATTCGGTCTTCTATGCTGTTCTTTTATCTCTGTTTCTTCTATCCTACTTAGTGGAAAATCTATATTAATTGATTTGTTTATAACCATAACATAATCATAAATAACATAATCTTAAGTAAAGGAAGAATAAGACTTAATCAGATACAAGGCATAAAAATGAACTTTTTAAAACTTATTTTAAATATAAAATATGAAATATGCCAGACAAATAAACATACAGTAATACCAAGAAAATTAAATTAAAAAATAAGAACCCTTCCATACATTATATATAATTAATATATGAAGAACTGCATGATATCTGCAGATTACTTTTTCTCTTGATGATAAAGGCCGAGAATTCTGCACATTTACATAGCTATACCCACTTTTTTCCTTTTTAAGAAATACATAGAATCCCATTATCTTTATCTCTTATCTTTACTAACAATATCTAGGCTATTTCTAGATTTGTTATTGTTATGGTTTTGTGAACATTGTAATTTAGGTTTTATTTTCTTGGTTTTATTTGATTTGGTTTTGCCTTTACGAATAGTGTGTCAATAAGTGTACTTATAAATACATCTTGCTTAACTTGTGAGACTACATTTCTGGAATAACCTCTAGTATTGGAGTTGTTTCAATGAAGATCTCTTATTTTCTCATAGAACTGTATTTGTTTGTTTGTTTATTTATATATTTATTACCCTATTATTTTGCAATACATCCCTGAGAGATCTGGAAATTCCTTCAGGGTAGTGTCATTATATTAAATAGGTGCTCCACAAATACTTTCAACAATTTTGTTTTCAAATGTAAAATATATTTATAATATGAAATAAGATATAGCAACTGATGACAATATACTTCTTCAATTTTTTGAATATATTTGTTTTAATGCATTATATAGCTACCAAGTCTAAAATGTACAGTATAGCTAGTCAAGATTATACACTGTGGTTTTTTATATGGAGAATGATTTTTACTTTCTTAATATGTTTTACTTATACTTGAAAATAACGATGAAAATAACATATGATTTTCATAAGTTTGGTTAAAGGTAAGATTATCCTCATTTAGCAATCACATAAAACTACATGGAGGAACATACAGACACACATACATGCACACACCCCACCTAAGTATGTTATATAAATTCACAAACAACTTCACATATGTTCATGTGTTCCTGGATCATCAACACAGAGTTTCTGGAAATTTTCATATTTAAATTTGTGCTCTCATCTCCACACATTTGTGTACAGTACCATACAAAGCTACTGTTTAAGACACACGGGAGCCAGTGTCTTTTTCACCTATCTTACTTAATTTGGCCTTGCCACTATTTTAAATCTATTTTCTTTTTCACATTATACTTGCTATCAAAGAATAAAATGAATTTCTATAAACTGCACATAAATAAATACAATATTGAATCATATTATACAATTAAATTTAGGTTCATTTTGATGAACCTAAATGGTATGATTCAATATTGTATTGATTTACTGTTCTTTTCTATTTATATAGTGTACTATTTATAGTTCTTCTCTATTTAGAACTACCTTAGTTGACTTTGTATGAGGGAGAGTTGCCTCGACTAAATAAAACACAAAATGAACACTAAATAAAACTCCAAATATTCTAGTTGCCTTAAAGCATGTAAACCAAAAATTTAACTTAATAGTTATCGAAATATTCAGTTTATGGATAAATAACCTGGAGTTATTTAGTATAGCTCTTATAGGCACACAGATGAATTTCTTTAATGCCCTGACAATGAAAATGAACTTAAATTTAATTGTACAATATCAATCTATTTGAACAATTGTCTCCTATCATTAAAAGTGGATAATTTTTTTTCACAATTCAATTAGTCATATCACCACAGCCATCTCTACAAAATAGAGAAAATGGGAATTTTAGGCAAAACCACACGAAAGGGCAAGATTGTATCTCCTGCCTAAACAAACTCATCCTGACATTTCACAGAATGAAGCTTTTCCTTTCCTCCCTCTTCAATCTCCCCCCCACCTCAACCTCTCCCACTCTCCAGCCCTTTCCCCTTCCTCCCCTTATCTCTTCCTCGATTACACCTCCCCTCTTCCCTGTGGTACTGCTTTTCCTCTTCTTTTTCCATTTACAGAAGAATATCTGGATAGGTAGGTGAAGATTCAGGCACTATCAATTATTCATAGAAAGGTTGTACTTTTCAGAGAATAAATGGAATAATTTCTATGTGAACTAGATCATTTAGCTATAGAACTAAAACCATTTAACACAGAGCTTGTGCTCTATTTGTTCTTTTTTTTTTTTTTTTTTTTTGCGACAGAGTCTCACTTTGTTGCCTGGGCTAGAGTGCCGTGGCATCAGCCTAGCTCACAGCAACCTCAAACTCCTGGGCTGAAGCGATCCTTCTGCCTCAGCCTCCCAAGTAGCTGGGACTACAGGCATGCGCTACCATGCCCGGCTAATTTTTTTTTTTCTATATGTATTTAGTTGGCCAATTAATTTCTTTTCTATTATTAGTAGAGAAGGGGTCTCACTTAAGCTCAGGCTGGTTTTGAACTCCTGACCTTTAGCTATCCACCCGCCTCTGCCTCCCAGAGTGCTAGGATTACAGGCGTGAGCCACAACGCCCGGCCCAGACCCACCTTTAATTGTTTTTATATCATGGGCAATTTACTATCCTAATTCTTGATTAGCCTTTAAGTTTTTCTCTGATCAGAGAAGAGAATTTTTCATTTGCATACCCTTTGACTAATTTTTCTATACCTTTGTATTCCTATTTGTATACTGATAATTTTTCTTAGTTTAATATTTTGAATTTCTTATGATAAAAGTTATTCCATGAGCTATATGAGTATGAATACAAAGCTAAAGGCATCAATTTCTTTCTAGATATTTTATATATTTTTAATTATACTGT